>JAPTJF010000707.1:0-19757 GCA_029339195.1 Micractinium sp. NFX-FRZ
GGCCGACACTTGTCGCCCTGTGCCCTCCAGCTAGGCCAGCACCGTGCTGCGCCTCTGCTGTAAAGCACACAACCCAATGATGGTGCTGCTGCTGCTGCTGATGATGATGATGATGATGACGGCTGGGCAGGACGCATGCCCGCCCGCCCCATCTGAAGGAGCAGCACTGGCGCTGGTGTCCTGACTTGCACACGACTTGCCCTCCTCAACCAGCCCACTCCCCCTCCGTCTGTGGCCTGTGCCGGTGAGCTGCAGGTGGCCTCCTGGGACGACGCCTACTGCAGCGCAGATTCAGTGGTGGGAGGCCTGCACTCGCTGTTCCAGCAGCTGGAGCAGCAGGAGCAGCAGCGGCGCAGCGGCGCTGCCGCCGGCGGCACGCTGCCGCCGGTGGACCCCACGGCGTTGCGCGAGGCGCTGGCCCGCCTGCCTGGCCAGCAGTTCCGCGTGGGTAAGCATGAAGGCCTGCCTGGCTCTCTCTCCCTGAGCAGCCTCCCCTGGACGTGTGCATCATGCAGGCCATAGGCTGCCTGCACCATTGCGGGTTGCTGCCCGATGCTTGTCCACCGCCGGCACATGTTCCTGCTCGCCTGGTCTGTTTCTGCCTGCCTGCCTGCCTGCCTGCCTGCTGCAAACCCAATACGCGATTGCCTCCGGGCATGGTGCTTCCCTCGCAGGCGAGATGAACGACGCCGCCGAGGTGCTGCTGTCCATCTACGAGCGGGTGAGGCTGGGGCGGGCCCCGTTATGCGCATGTAATGACACGTGCCCACCCTGCTTCAGTAGCTTTGCGCTGTTGGCTTCGTCACACGTTGTTCACTCACACTCGAGTCAGTCACGCTTCAAGCCAGCATCTACTCTGTCTTGCCAATGCAGGTCATGGAGGTGGCGGCAGGGCAGGGAGGCAGCGCTGGCATCGGCGCGACCTTTGGGCTTTCGGTGCGCGAGGAGGTGCACTGCTCCGCCTGCGGCAGGACCACCCACCAGAGCAGCTACACACAGTACTTTTACAACACCCAGGTGAGGGTGGTGTGCATTGGTCGCAGGGACTGGGGTGGAGGGAGCGAGCAAGAACCGTGCAGCTGGGTGCAGAAACCGCTGAGCTACATGGCTACGCAACTTGAAATGCCAGCTGAAGAAGCAACACTTGCCATCACATATTAGGGTACTGCCTACCTGCCCACCTGGCCTGCCTGCCTGCCTGCCTGCCTGCCCACGACCTTATCACAAGCCTATGCCCCTTCTTGCTGTGCTCCTTCAGGCCACCGTTCTGCACCTGCTGCACGAGACCTATGGCGACACACTTGGCACGGGCGAGCTGCTGCGGGAGGCGGAGGCGCAGCACCACAAGAGCTGCGACGAGGATGTGGGCGGCTGCGGCAAGCCCTCCGCCGTCAACCACTTCCTGGAGCACGCCCCCCGCGTGTTCACGCTGCAGCTGGCCTGGGAGTCGCACAGCGAACAGCCGGGGGACATTGCCGCCACGCTGGCGGCCATTGACGAGGAGGTGGGTTGATTTTGTGGGCGGTGTGGAGTAACTCCGGATGTGAGGGTCTTTGCTGTGTTGTAGTGCGCAGAGTGGTGTGATGTGGCGACCATGCGCTGTCCTATGCTGTGCCACGCCGTGCTGCACTTGTGTGCTGCCCTTCATCCTCACTGTTCTCGGTCCCACACTTCCCCAACCCAACTCCACAGGTGGACATGGGCGATGTGTACCAGGGGGTGGAGCGGGGGGCGCACCGCTACCGCCTGCGCAGCATGGTGTGCTACTACGGGCAGCACTACCAGGCGCTGGTGCTGGTGCCCGACGCCGGCG
This sequence comes from Micractinium sp. NFX-FRZ, assembly GCA_029339195.1. Classification (NCBI taxonomy): domain Eukaryota; kingdom Viridiplantae; phylum Chlorophyta; class Trebouxiophyceae; order Chlorellales; family Chlorellaceae; genus Micractinium; species Micractinium sp. NFX-FRZ. The sequence continues at coordinate 1,814 of JAPTJF010000707.1, forward strand.
GCTGGCTCATGTTTGACGACACGCGCGTCACGCGGGTGGGCAGCTGGGCCGACGTGCGCCGCAAGTGCGAGGCAGGGCGCGTGCAGCCTTCTGTTCTTTTTTACGAGGCGACATGATGCCCAGCATGCTGCCCCATCCTGTACTCATCATGCGACTGCCTTACAGTTTGTAAAGAACGCACCCCTTCCCAGTGTGACCTGCGCAATACATGCGCACTACCACACGGCCTCATGGTTTGGGATGCGTCCGGCCACGCTGTGCACAACTCACATAAAATGTATGATACGCATCATTCCCCCACCCCCATTCAGAGTTGCTGTTGCTTAAGGCGCACCTTTGAAGCTGCAAACGGCACAGAGTATTAGGGGCTTCCAGCTCTGAATTCAGGGATGAAAGCACACACTCCGAAAGAAAGCGGCACGCTTGCACCCAAAGAGCAATTGTTTCAAGTCCTTAGAGGCGTTGGAACACATCTAACTCACAACAAGGCAGCGAAAAAGTCGGTGGAGCGCTGCCTAGCTGGCCGCCACGGCGGCAACAACTTGCCGTGCGCTCCAACGGGCTTGCTGCATTTGCACTGGCGCAAAGTGGCGGTCCAGAGTGCCCCAGGGCTGGAGAGGGCCCCAGCAAGCGACATCGCATGGCAGCGTGAGGCGCAGCTTTTCCGGGCGGGAGACGACCCAGATGGCGCCCGGCAAACGGGGCAGCACCAAACAGCTGCTAACGAGGTCTTTTTCGGCCGCACCGGCGGCCATTCCACCGGACCATAAACGAGCGCAGGAGCTCTATGCCCAGGCGAGTTCTGGGGCGACAGGATCCGCTCACATACATGCCTGAGCAATCCGATGTAGTAGCTGGGCAGAGAGTCGGCGGACCGCATGTGCAATCACCTCGCAGCCTGCAGTGCCGCAGCTCTGCGCCTGTCGGGACCCTTGCGACGTTTCTGCAGCGCAGAAGGAGCGCTGGTGCTTGTTGGACCCTCCCGGGGCACACAACAGGCAGCAGCGGCGGCGGCAGCGGCGGCAGCGGGTCCCTGCCGCCTGCTGCCGCTCCTGCCGTCCCTGCCGCTTCCAGCTGCCAGACCTGTTTCAGGCCAGCGCGACAAGAGGGCTCGTGGAACGCTCACAGTTGGTCGCCGCATGCACACGTGTGCCCGCCCGCTGCAGTTCAAGAAGGGCAAAAAGCGTGCCAAGGCGCAGGAGGAGGCGGAGGCGATGTACTTGGCGGGCGCCAACTCAGCGCTGTGCATCGCCCTGGCAAAGATGCACATGACCCTGGCAGTGGAGCAGGTGCGTGCCCTTTGACGGGTGTCATGTATGTCGCAGGTGGTGGGAAGCAGGTGGTGGGGACAGCAGGGTGGGCCGGGCTACGTGGGCGCACGTACACCGGCTGCGGGGCTGCAGCGCCAGCAGGCGATGTGCAGCAGGCAGCGCATATGGAGGGAGCGTGGGACGTGTGGGGCGCTACCAGGGGTCGTTTGCAGCTGACGCAGGCAGGCCCGTGCTGCTGTGCATCAGCAGACGGGTGGGTTGCTCCCAAGCCTAGCGCGCACATTCACTTGTCAAGCACGCTGCTGCATGCTTACTCCCTTGACGCCTCCCCATCACCCCTGTTCCCTGCCCCTCATCTCACACACTGTCTGCGCCCCGGCAGGCGCTGAAGCTGGACGAGGAGGGCGCCCGGGAGGCAGTGGCGCTGGGCAGCCTGCACGCAGCTCTGCAGTACGCCGTGACTGGCGCGGTACAGTTCCACTCCATACAGTGCGTCGTGCTGTGCGTCTTCACCCTCCACTGCTGCCGCGGGCGGGGCAGCGCGGAGCAGAAGGCGCAGCGCCAGGGGTGGCACGCGCAGCTGAGCGACGCGCTGCCGGCGGGGGACAAGGCCAAGTGGGCGGCGCTGGGGTGGGTGGACCCGCGGCTGGAGAGCCACGCCACGCAGGTGAGAAGGGTGTGTGTGTGTGAAGCATGTGATGCTGGACGGGTCTGCATGGGAGACGGCTGGGCCTTGGCAGCACTGGGGCGGGGTGTACTTGTGGAGCAGAGCAGGGCTGGCAAACAGGATGATGCAGTGGGATCAAGCAGGAGCGGCACAGCGGAGCTGTACTGGGCAGGCTGGGCGGCTGGCCCCCAGCATGGTGCTGGCTTCGCTGGCCGACCCTTGCTGCCGCCGGCGTTCTCGCCGGCTCGTAACCTTTCCTGCCCTTCTCATTTGTGTCGCCCCGCAGGACCGGTTCGGCTTTGAGTGGAACCAGCGGGGGCAGCACCCCACGGTGGAGGCGTGGGCGGAGGCGGTGCGGGACGACTGGACCAAATTCATGCACAAGGTGCCTGCCGCCGGGGGGCCCTGGGGTACACAGACAGATAAGGTGGTGCTTTTGGGACGGGTAGGGTGCGAGAGCTGCCCCTGGGTTTGGCCAGAAGAGTGAGAGGGTGGCTGTGGCGCAGCATGCAGCAGGTGTGCAGCCCCTCAGCCTCGTCAATTGGTAACACATGTGTTGGTTGGTCCTTATGTGCGTGGCAGGCCCGCGTTGCCGACACCATCGACTTCAAGCTGCTGGAGCGCCTGCCCACCAAGAACCCCGAGAGCCTGCGGGAGCTGCTGCACGAGGTGGAGCAGAGCGTGGACAGGCGGCTGGGTGAGGCGCCGCTGGGCATGCTGCGTGCTGCTGGGGTGGGGCCTGCCGCAGTGCAGCTGCATGCCGCCTGCTGCACGACGTGGAGCGGTGTTGACAGGGGGCTGGGTCAGGCAGACTGCCTTGCTACTTGCTGGGGTGCTGCTGGCATGCTGCCGGTGCTGTCCAATCAATGACGCCGCTCCCCGCCCTCCCCATGTTGCCCGCCCCCTTTCTTAACCGCCCGCCCTGCAGCCGGCAACGTGACGCCGCTGAACAACGCCGACAAGGAGGCGCTCAAGCAGCGGCTGGACACGCTAGATGCATTGGATGCGCGGCGGGCGGCAGCAGCAGCGGGCGGCGGCAGCAGCAGCAGCCTGGGGCTGGGGCTGAGCGGAGGCAGTGTGGGCAGCGTGGGTGGCAGCAAGGCGGCGGCGACCGCCGCCGCCGCCGCACCCCCCGCGCCCTCCCACCACCACAGCCACCAGAGCCTCACCAACCAGTGGCTGCCAGCGCTGCACACGGCTCAGCTGAACAAGCAGAAGCAGAAGGCGGAGCACAAGAGGCTGGTGGAGGCGCAGGGGCGCGCGCAGCAGCGGGCCGCACTGGTGAGGGGCTGCAGGGGTCGAGGCGCTGGGTGGCTGGGTGGGGTTCTGTGCTACAGCCTGGGGAGATGGTGATAAAAGCTCTGGCTTGCCTGCCTCATGCTGCCTCATGCTGCCTCCAGCCTGCTTATCGGCCTTCCATTCTGCAACGCATCCCCCAACCCTGCCCGACTCTGCCCCGCCTTGCCCTGCTCTCCCCACCCTTACACCCAAGTTCCCCTCGATACACCCTCCCACCCTTTTGCAGATCCGGGAGTACCTGGCCCTCAAGTTTGACCCCAATGCAGCGCCCTCTGCCGCCGGCAGCAGCCCGCCAGGCGACGCGCAGCTGGCCGCCTCCGCCAGCATGCCCCTCAGGGACCTGCAGGCAGCGGTGGCGCAGCTGGCAGCCAACCGTGACCTGTCGACAGCAGAGGCTGAGCTGGCGGGTGCCAACCTGGCGCTGGTGACGCCACCAGGCGGCGCCGACGCGGCAGCGGACAGCGGGCCGCTGGGGCTGGCGGCGGGACGGCGGCACGTGTGGTATGGCGACCCGCTGCTTGGCACCAGCGAGAGCAGGCACCGTGTGGAGGTGGGTTGTGCGGGGGTGCGCGCCTGGGGAGAGGGTTGTGGCAGCGCACATGCTATGAAGCGGGGCCTCCTGTGTCCCGAATATTGTGGGCCGGCCTGGCTGAAGAGCACGGTTCGCCACTGCGTGCCAAACTCTGCTCCGGTGCCAACCTAAGGTGCCTGCCCACCTGCCTCCCTGCGCACCTCAGCCAGCCACCTACCCACCCACACGTCTTTCCTGGCCCCTGCGCCTTCCCCTTTTCCCCTTCCCCCCCGCCCCGCCGCCCCGCAGGGTTACGGTGAGATGGAGGAGCTGCTGACGGAGCACCAGCGACAGGACTGGAGCATGTTTGAGTACGCGGGGCAGCTGGTGTGCCGAGACGTGGAGGGCTGGCAGGTAGGCGCACCGGGCAGTGGGGAGGGCGCAGGGGGCCCGACCTTTGACCCCCATGCTTGCCTGCACGTCCATGAATGCCTGGCACCAATCTCAGTGAGCACAGATGGCATCCCCCATGCTCCCATTTGCTCCTCTAAGTCCGCCTTGCTGCTTCCCTCCTTCTTCTGCCCCCACCTGCCCATCCTCCATCCACAGGCGGTGGTCAATGCGCTGCCTGTGAAGCCCGTGCTGCTGCGTGAGCCCTGCCCCGACCTCCTGCTCGACCGCTTCACACCGGACCCCGCCGCCGTCACCGACACGCGCATCTACTCAACAGACCTCTCACGTGAGCTGGTGTGGGCTGTAATGAGGTGTGATGAAAGCCTGCTGGGGGTGCATGGCATTGAGGTGCGGCAGGTAGCGGACTGCAGGAGGCAGCGGCCAGCAGATGACCGCAGCGGGCGCGTGCACCCGGCGGGTGGCGCTTCCCTGCACATGTGCTGCCCACGCTCCTGCCGCCGCTATGTCAACCTGCGTCACTCTTGTGCATTTGCGTGCTTGCCACGCAGTGATTGACGGCGGCGCGGCAGCAGCGGCGGCCGGCGACGAGCTGGAGGCGGGCGGCAGCGATGACGACGCCTTCTCAGACGCCCTCAGCCGGCAGGCCTCCCTGGGCACCTCAGAGTGCGGGGACACCCCAGTAGTAGCAGCAGCAGCAGCAGCAGCAGCAGCAGCCGGGGCTGCAGAGCAGCAGGTGGTGGCAGCACCGGGCGAGCAGCAGCAGGCGGCAGCAGCGGCGGCGGCAGTGCTACCCAGGCGCTCTGGCAAGCCGCTGCTGCAGCGGGTGATGGAGGCGTTGAAGCAGCAGGGGCAGCTAGAGCCGCCAGCGGCAGCACCATTGCAGCAACCAGCAGCAGACGAGCAGCAGGAGCAGGGGGAGGCGCCGGCAGGTGCCGGCCAGCCGCCCGTGACTGGCGCGCCAGCAGCGGCGGCGGAGCAGCAGCAGCAGGGGCAGCAGGAGGCGGGGCAGCTGCACCGCCACCCGCGGCGCGCGGAGCTGCCGCGCGATGCGGAGGACCTGCAGAGCCTGTTCATTGAGCACCACGCGCACGACTGGATCCCGCGGGTCGCCTGCACCTGGGGCTACACGCAGGGTGGGTGGGGCGGGGAGGCTTCTGGTGTGGTCACATCCCGTGAGCTGACTATCCCAGCCTGTTGGCTGCCTGCCTGGGAGGGTGTTTGCAAGTGTGGAGACTGACAGTAGCTTCCAGCCTCTGCCTCGCTCCCTGGCAGCCCCAGAAAACCCTAGCCCCAAACTTTGGGTGCCGCCCCTTGCTCTTGACGCATGCGCCTCCCTCCCTCGAACCGCAACTGCCTCTCTGCCGCTGCAGACCAGGCCCGCCAGTTCTACCAGCAGTGGGTGGAGGAGGGCGCGGAGGCGGGGCACATGGACTTTCTGGACCGGCTGGCTGACGCTGCCAAGCACGCCTGGCTCAAGGTGCGCACCAAGGGCGCAGCGGGGCGCAGCACAGCTTGCAGAGATGCTATCATCTATTCAAAGCTTGTGGACGTGCATGTCGCGCCAGCTGCCTGCTTTCTGTGAGCGCAGCTGCCCCCGCTCTGCTCCGTGCAGCCCTGCAGCCCCCCTCCCAGCACGCCCTGCTTGCACTCCACCTGCTGCACTGCCCCGAACCCTGCTCCACCTAATGCCTTCCTCCAACACCTGGTCATCCCGCAGGACGTGCTGGACACGCAGCTGGCCAGCGCTGACCTGGCGCCCGAGACGGCGGCGGCGCTGGAGCAGATGCGCAACGAGCTGTGGCTGGCGGATGTGCGGCAGAAGGTCGGTGGGGGGCCAGGGGCGCGAGGGCGGGGCAGGGCGGGGCGGCAACATTTGCCGGGGATTATGCGCAATGTTTGTGCCGTGCTACCGCATGGCAGATGACCGCCTGCCAAAACAGCTGCTGTGGGCGCAGCTGCCGGGCAAGCGGCCGCCTGGCAAGCCCCCGCTGCGGAGGCGGGAGGATGTCGCCAGGCGCGATGTGGCCAGCATGCGGTTGGAGAACTGCTGGCAGCGCGTGGCTCAGGACCGCCCCGCATGGCACAGGGCCACCAAGGGCGAAAATATCAACTCCCGCAGCCTGCAAAGCTAGCCCTGGTAGCGCCCACACACACACACCCTTTTTCTTTCTTCAATTCACCCCCTCTGTGCCTCTTTTTTTTTTAGATAAAACACCCTGAATTTTGCTTTTCCATAATGCTGGGATGACGCATCTGCGGCACACTTTTGTGTTGCTGCGGCGCTGTAAATGAATGAATGAATGTCTGTGCCGTGTTTGGTGCTGTGCAGACACCTGCTGCGAGTACTTTCTCTGCTCCACCACAAGACCTTCTTTGCCCTCAACCTGATGCCCTGCCCTGCCCCGCCCTCCCCTGCCACAGGAGCGCGAGCTGCTCCCCTTCAACTTCCTGCACAAGAAGCGGGTGCGGGGCCACGACGGGGTGGTGCTGGACGCTGACTCAGAGGTGAGCAGGGTGGGCTGTGGGTGGAACAGACAAAACTGTGGGCAGGCAGGTGGTGACAGCTGGGCGAAAGAAAGGTGGAGGGGTCCTGTTTCAGGTGCTGCTGGGCACAGAAACGTGGCGTGGCGGTTGCGCTGATATACATGCCGCGGTTGTTGCCTGCAATGCTGCCACGGCTGTGGCAGCGAGCCCGCTTGCTGTAGATCGTCAATCCAAACCCCGAGCCGCCCTGATTCTGCCAGTACTGCACCCCGGCTCAAGCGCACAGACTCCCTGCCTGCCTTCCCTCCTACCCTGCCGCCCGCAGGATGACGAGGACCCACTTGCGCTGGCAACCGCTGCCGCAGTTGCGGCCACAGCGGCGGCGGGCGGGGGCGTGCCCCGCTCGCCGCGCTCCGACGCTGGCAGCAGCAGCGGCATCAGCTGGCGCAGCGGCAGCACGGGCAGCTCGCTGCCGCACCACCTGGGCAGCATGGCGGCGGCAGACATTCTGGACAGCTACATGCGGGAGCTGCTGCACAACACGCTGCCCTGCCTAGGTGGGCATTGGTGAAGGTGGCGGTTGGGGTGTGTTGGGGGGAGAGGGTTGGCGAACACTCTAGACAGCCAAGTGAGGCACCTGCATAAACATATGGTGCCCTGCCTGGTTGCACGTGGTTTGCAGGCGGTTGAGAGGTACTACACCCGCTCAGAGGCTGGTAGCCGACTTGTCCCTGCAACACACCCATGCCCCTCCTGGCCACTCACCCTCTGTTTTCTCCCCCCCTGCAGACGCGATCCTGGGGCAGTACAGCGATGCGCAGACGGAGTGCGCTGCGCGGCTGCTGCCGGAGGACCGGCTGGGGGAGGTGCGGGTGGAGCAGATGGTGCGGCGCGGCTTTGCGGGGCACTGCATGGTGCAGGTGAGGGGGCGCCCCTGGGGAGGGGTGGGGTGAAGCAGGGAGCGGGGAGCAGGAAGTGGAGTTGGGCGATCTGTTGTGACAGTTCGGGCTGCGGTGCTCTGGTGGGGATGGTTGGCTCCTCCAGCCTTGCTGGGTGAGGGCCGCTGTGCAAGCGCTGCCTCCACGGGCTGCCTCTGCGTCACGCCCTGCCTCTCTCTGCATCCTCACCCCCCCTTGCTCACCACCATCCCATTTCTCCCTGGCCCCCATCCCTCTATCCTCACCTCTCCAGCTCATCTACAGCCTGCACCTGGGCAAGGCCCCGCTGGATGCGGTGCGCGTGACGATGCGCCACCTGGCCGACATACTGGCAGACTGCCAGCACCCCTCGCAAATCGTGTGGGACTTTGTGGTGGGTGGGGTGGGGGTGAGGGGATCTGTGGGGGGGGGCGGTGGCCACCATGGGCTGGCCGGGGCGCAGCTGGACTGTCAAAGGGCTGCGACTGCCATTGCCTGGGTGCGCACTGCTCCCAGCTCCCTTTGGTGGCGCACGTGTGTGCAGCCGCCTGTTCGGCGCGGCCTTGCCACTGCTTGTCACACCTCTTGCCGGCTCTCTCCCCACCGCAGACCAGCGAGCGTGTTGCTGGTGAGGTGGAGGAGGCGGTCGGCACCCCGGTGTCCTCCCCTCTCTGGCCCTCACCTATTTTTTTTTGTCTCTTCATTTCCCGCCGCAGACCAGCGAGCGTGCGGCGGGCGAGGTGGAGGAGGCGTACCGCAACCTGCTGGAGCTGGAGGCGCGCAGCCAGGGGCGGGTGATGAGCCGCCCCGTGTCGGCGTGCACGCGCGTGCTGGCGCCGCTGCTGCTGCAGGACTGGGAGGTGTGCGGGTGCAGGGCAGGGTGTGGCTGGCAGCGGGCAATTTGGGTGGAACCGGGGGCCATACATGCTGTGCCTGCGCTGACGGAATAGGCTTGCTCGCCGTCCATCCAGTACATCAATTTCCCCTCCTTGTCCCTCGGACACTTGAAAGGCTAACCTGGCCCCCAGCAGCTTTCTGCACACCCCTGCCACCTTTCCTGCCACCCCAATCACCGATCGCTCCACGACCCTGCCTCCATGCTCCCCTCCCCTCCCCACCCCACCTCTGCAGCACCTCAAGGCCAGCCTCACCCCCGACGAATTCCTGCACACCTGCAAGTGCCGGCTGGCGCGCATGACGCTGGCGGCGCTGCGCCACCTGCACGCGCGCGGGCGGCTCATGGAGGGCGTCCTCTGGCAGCTAAACTCGTACATACTCAACTGCCTGGAGAAGGCGGGGGAGGCGGCGGTGGACCGCACGCAGCAGGAGGAGCTGGGGTGCGTGCGTGTGTGTGTGGGGGGGGGCAGGGCGGGGGGGGCAGGGCGGGCTGCCTGCTGTGGAATGGGAGTTTCCCAGGGTGCCTCAGGTCTGAGATGATGGATGGAGAAGGTTTGGCTTTGTGGCAGGCAAGGCCGAGGGACGCACGTGCGATGTAAACCGATGTGGAGCTTGCCGCGCCGCCTGTGCCCCAGACTCAACACCGTGCGCCCAACGTTGTTCTCCCCTGCCCACTGGTGGTGCAGCAAGCTGTGGGAGGAGCTGGCCGACGTGACGCACGACAACCAGGTGGGAACACGTCCTAGCTGGTGGTGGGCGCACGTGGCATTGATTGGGGGGACGTGCTGTGGGTGGCACTGTCGTGGCCGTGGGCGGTACCAGCTTGTGGCCTTTTGAAGGCTGCTGGTATCAAGTGGCCACCTGTCCCGGGGTCCCTTGCACATTATCTGAAACCTGGTCACGCTGCCTGCTTTCCTGCCCTCACGCGACATCCTCCACCCCTCACCACTTCCCCCCCTGCCTCCCCTTCCCCCCTCCTCCCTTCCACCCCTCAGGACTGCTTCAACTACGTGGCCCACCTGCCGCTGCGCATGATGCTGCCCCTGTACACCTTTGTGGGCCTGCTGTGCGCCGAGGCCTTCCACTCGGCAGCCGACATCAGCGCTGAGCTGGAGGTGGGCGGGGCGGGGCGGGAGTGTGGGGCCTGTCATTGGCATGTGGAAGAGGATGGGTCGCTGCCTGGAAGGGCTGCGAGGACACACCTTGCTTGTCTGTTCCCCATTGCACCGCATGCGCGCCCACTGCCCCTCTCCCTTGACCGCCAGGGAGAGCAAGCGACTGGACGCCCTGCATGTGCTCTCTCTTGTAGAACCCGTGCCCAGTCGCTCTATACCTTCCCCAAACAACACCCTTACCACCCTTGACCCGGCTGCAGGACGTGAGCGTGGTGGAGGGCAGCGTGGCGCGGCTGTCCGACGACGGCACCACCCTGGTGCTCTCCCCCGAGGCGGTGGACGCATTTGTGGAGGCGGCAGCAGAGGTGCAGGCGGCAGCGGCCGACGTGCCGGCGGTGCCCCGCCGCCCCGCCGCCCCGCGCGCCCTGCCCGGTGGCGCCGAGGCCAGCAACGGCGCGCCGTGCGCCGCCGCTGTCGCCGGCGACCGCTGCACCCTGCTTGCCGACTACGCTGCCGGGCTGACCGAGGTGCAGCGCTCCCTGCAGCGCCTGGCCGCCGGCGGCGGCATGGGCATGCCCTACCAGCTGGGCGCCGGCCTGCTGGGCAGCCTGGGCAGCAGCGCGGCGGCGGCTGTGGCGGCCGCGGGCAGCGCCACCGGCGCCAGCGCCGCCGAGCTGGCCGAGCGCTCCCGCCTGTGCCAGCACCTGCACCGCCTGCTGTACGCGGAGGCCGTGCTGGGCACGCTGTTCCAGCGGTGCGAGGACATCAGCGACGGGCTGGAGGCCACCAGCCAGGTGCTGAGGTTCATGGCCAAGGGGCTGGACGAGGTGAGGCGGGGGTGGGGCGGTGGGGTGGATGTTGGTGGGGTGGATGTTGGTGGGGCGTGGCGGGGATGTTGGTGGGGCGGGGCCGGGCGGCGAGTTACAGGAAGGAGTGAGTGGCGGGCGCGCTGCCGAGGTCAGAGGTCTGGAACGCAGACAGTGTCCGCCCATCTTCTCAGCCCTCCCTGACAGGGCGCCTCACGTCCAGTAAGGTCGTCCCACCATGCTTATCACCCGCCTCACTTTCTTCCTGCCCCTGCTCCCCATGCGCCGTACTCATCACCTGCAGTTCATTGCGGGCACGCTGTCGGAGCCGCTGCCCCCCGCGCCGCCGCTGCACGTGGAGCAGCAGCTGCGGGATGCGCAGTACGTGCTGGCGGCCGCCGACTGCGCGCAGCTGGCGCTGATGCTGGCAAACGAGCGGCTGCGGGCGGTGTGCTACGCAGACACGCTGGCGGCGCTGCGGGAGGAGCAGGCGGCGGCTGGCGAGGGGGTGCAGGAGGGGCGGCAGGACGTGGCGGCGGTGATGGAGGCGGCGGCGGCGGCAACGGCGGTGCTGGGGGAGGACGCTGCGGAGCCGGGGTGCATTGCAGCAGCGGTGGAGCGGGTGCGTGGGCGGTCATGCCACGCTGGGCTGGCCCGGGGTGCATTCATTCCTCCTGGAATGCACTGAGCTTTGCCTTGCAGCATGGGGGGCCCTCCTTGCCGGATCACTTTGCCTTGCCCTGGCCACTGCCGCCCTGCCTGGGCTCCTGCCTGTCCCAATTCCCGCCCTACTACGTCCATCGCACCTCTCACCCCCACCCCACCCTCGCGCCATGTGTGCAGTTCTCCCGCCTGCACGCCGACATGCAGGAGGAGTCGCGGCACGACCGGGCCGCCCTGCAGCAGCTCGCCTCCTCCCTCGCCTCCCCCACCAGCATCCCGCTGCTCAAGTGAGGCGGCAGAGGGGACTGGATGCAAGGGGCCGCGGGTTGGTTGGGTTCCATTCCATCACAGCATGCATGCGGCAGTGCCGCCCCCCTCTGCCCGTGCTCTGCCCTGCCTTGCGCCCCCACGACGTCCGTTGCTGCGTCACGCCCTCCCCACCTGCAACCCTGCACCTCCCGCCCCGCCCCCCCAGCAGGTCTGTCGACCTGGAGAATGTTGCCATCGTGGACTCGGTGCTGCAGTTTGCGCAGAACATTGGTGAGGGAGGTGGCCACACAACCAGTTGGCGGGTGCAGGCAGCAAATGTAGGGGCCAGGGGGAGCTCAGCTGTGGGCCTTAGGGCTGGTCACGTTGCGGCACACGCCCGCCTGCTGCGCCTACGTCGTGCCATGCAGAGCGCCAGCCGGCCCTGTTCGTGTTGCTGTGTGCCTGCATGTAGCGTGTGTCGTGCATGCTACCGCTCACTGAAGCCCTTGTTGACGTGGCGTCCATCCCTCCCACCACTTGGTCCCCTCACCCCCTGTGCTGCTGCAGGCAACGTGAGCCAGCCCAGCCTGCAGCCGGCGATAGAGCAGTACCGCAGCATCCTGGCGGACAAGCAGGCGGAGGCGCACGAGCGGCTGGAGCAGGTCAAGGCGTACGTGGTGGCCGCCTCACGCCAGCTGGAGCACCAGCGCTCGCAGGTGGGCGCGCGGGTGGGAATATGGGCTGGGGGCTGGGCCCGGCGGGCGCTGTGTGCTGGGCATGGGTTGAATCAAGCATGCAGATACTTGGGTTGGCCCCGGGGGCCTGAGACACAGCCGGCCAACATAACCGTGTTTGATGGTTGGTCCCTGGGCGCCCGTCACACCGGCCTGACATTTCCAGCCCCTCCCTTCTGCCCCTCCTGCCCGCTTGCCCCCGCAGCTGGGTGTGCTGCTGGAGTGGTGCCGCATCCGCCAGCTGGGCCTGATTGGGCAGCTGCGCTCCAGCTACTGCGCCCACTCGGCGCTGGACCAGCTGGCTGACCTGGCGGTGCGGGCGGCGGCGGTGCTGCGCTGGGAGCCGGAGCTGCGCAGGATGCAAGGTGGGCGCCGGTCTGGCTGGGAGCAGGGCTTCAGCTGGGGGCAGAGGGGGCAGAGGGGGCAGAGGGGGCAGAGGAAGAGATGGATGCCAGAGGGAGGCTGAGACGGATCTGGTCTCTTTGCGTTCACACCTGCCCTTTGCATGCCACCCCCACTGCTCTGCCATGTCACCGCTCCCCTTTGCCCCGCCCAGTTCCCACCCACCCGCCCTCCCCTCTCTGCCTCCGCGGGCCCCTACCTGCAGACGGGGAGCGCCAGGCCGACGTGCTGGCTTGCCACCGCGATTGCTGCTACTGTGATTCCCCTCACTCATGCGCCCTGTGCTCACCATGTTTCTCCCAACCAACAACCCCCGCCGCCCGCAGAGGAGGAGCGCCAGGCCAACATGGTGGCGCTGCAGCAGGAGCTGGATGCGGAGCAGGCGCTGGCGGAGCAGCGGGCGGCGCGCGCCGAGAAGCGGAAAGCGCAGAAGAGCAAGAAGGCGGCTGGGGCGGCTGGGGTGCCGGGGGAGGCGCCGCCTGCCAATGGCGTGGGCCACGCCGACGCCGACAGCAGCAGCGGCAGCGACGCCGAGCAGGCGCCGCCGCCGGCGCAGCACCCGAGCCAGCAGGCGCAGCAGGCGCAGCAACAGCAGCAAGGGCAGCGGCGACAGGCGGCGAGCGGGCAGCCTGCCATGCCTGCAGCCTCGGCCAGCCCGGGCAAGGGGCGCGGCAAGGCGGGCGGCGGCGGCAAGGGGGAAGGCAAGCAGGCAGGAGGGGCACAGAGCGTGCAGGCGGCAGCTTATCAGCGCATGCTGGAGGAGTATGGGCTGGATGCTGAGGCAGCCAAGTTTGCACAGCAGCTAGCTGCCAAGCAGGCGCCACGCCAGCAGCAGCAGGACGTCGCGCAGCCGCCGGCAGCAGCGGGCAAGCAGCACGCAGCCGCCGCCGTCGGCAGCAGCTCGCCAGGCAAGGCCGCCAAGGCAGCAGCGCGGTCGGGCCCCGCAGTTGTGGTGGCCAAGCGGCCCGCCTCGGCACCCGGAGGCAGCAGCGGCGGCAGCGGCGGTGCCGGCGGCAGCAGCGAGGGCGGCGGAGGTGGCGGCGGGGGCTCTTCAGCTACCGTGCTGGTCAAGCCCGCCGGTGCCAAGGAGCTGATGCGGGTGGTGGGCTACTATGGTGACTGGCTCTGCTTCTGTGGCGACTTGAACAAGCTGTGGGACACATGCGTCACCTGCGGCCAGTCACCGCCCTGCAGGTGCGGGTGGCTTGGCTTGGCTTGGCTGGTCGGCTTGGCTTGGCATGGCTCGGGGTTTGCTGCGCTTGGCTTGGCGTGGCTTCGCATGGCATGGCTTGGCTGGCTGCCTTGGTTTTGGCTGGGCTGAGCTGGCTGGACCAAGCTGGGCTGAGCGCCCTGGTTCCTCCATGTGCCGTCGGCCTGCTCACACACTGTCAGCTGCTGGCTTGCTGTGGCCATACAGGCTTGGGCAGTACGAGCTGTGTGTTTCAACTTCAAATCACGAGTATGCATCTCCCTGCCCCGCAACACGGCGTGGATGGCTTCTCCAACAGCCAACCTCTGCCGCGCCTCTACCTGGCCGACCCCTGCTCCCACCGTAATGGGCTTGCATGTTCTTCCCTCCTTCCTCCCTCCTCCCCTGCCTGCAGGGACTGGGTGCGTGGCATTTGCAAGTACTCGGACACCTGCCGCTTCTGCCACCCGCCCTTTGACCTGCCTGACGGTGAGGCAGCCACCTGCTTGCTTGCTGGCGCGCCTGCTGGCTGGCTGGGGTGTGCAGCACCTGCCATAGTACAGCTTGTTGCAACTGCTCTGTGTCCGGACCACCGCCCCGCTACTAACAGTATCAGCGGTAGAGAACACCCCCTACCGACAGCAGCAGCGGTAGATAACCCCTCGGCTGCAGTGCATGCGGGCACCAAAGCTGTGCCGACGCCAGAGATGTGTGACCTCTGCCAGCTCTGCCCTGCCTGCTCATCAACATGACCCCCCCATCAACATGGTCCCTTGCACCACCCCACCTGGCCCCCACTCCAGGCACCACCATCCCCATGTCTGAGCGCATCGCCAAGCCCGCACCCGACGCAGCGCTGTACCGCAAGGGCCAGGTGGTGCTGCCTGCGGCAGCACGGCAGCAGCAGGCAGCAGCGGCGGCAAAGGCAGCTGCAGCGCAGCGGCGCACCACCGCCGCCACCATCGTCCCAGCCCTCCCTGCTGTGAACGCATGGCAGAAGCCGCTGAGTGCGGCACTGCAGCCGACGCAGGCAGCAGCAGCGCCGCCGCCGCCGCCGCCGCTCTCCAAGCAGCAGCAGGATGTGCCCGCTGCACCAGCGGCTATGGCAGCCGCAGCAGCGCCGCTGCCCGCAGCAGCAGCAGCAGCAGCGACAGCATTGCAGCCAGCACCGGCCCCTGCACCGCCGGCGGAGACGCCAGAGCCTGTGCAGTCGGTGGCGGCAGCACGCTGCGACACCCATGATGCGCCGCCTTTCCTGAGCGGCGCCAGCGGGGCAGCCAATGGCAGCAGCGGGCTGGGGTGGAACCCCATTGGCAGCGGCTTTGAGCTGGGCACCAGCAGCGGGCTGGCCACCCCCACGATAGCTCTGGCATCGGCAGACTCCAGTCGCGCCGCCACACCTGCGCTGGCTGCGGCTGCAGGAGCAACAGGTGGCGCTGACCTGGCAACTGGAGGCAGCATGGGCACCTCAGCTGGTGACATGCTGGCAGCCGTGTTCCCATTCCCAGCCTCAGGCTCTGGCCTGCAGGGCCTGGGGCTGGGCAGCAGCAGCAGCTTGGCAACGAGTGCTGCCGGGGCACAGCCATGGGAGCACAGCAACGGCGGCATCGGCGGTGGCGGAGGCCTTGGCCCCACCGGAGACGAGTCCGCCTTCCTGTCGCAGCTGATGCAGGGTGAGCGCCTTACCTGGCAGCGTTGTTACATGCACTTTTGGGGAGTGCTGCTTGCAGTGATGGTGCTGGGTGGACCGGGGTGCATGGTGGCCGATACTCCTGCGAGCTGCTGTCCCAGCAACATGGGCATCCCACACCTTCATGTCCCCCTCTTGGTGCAGGGCTTGATGTGGGGGACGAGCATGGTGATGCCGACCTGGCCAGCCTGCTGGGACCCATAGCAGCAGACGTGGGCGGCGTGGAGCCCCACCCACGCAGCGGCAGCGCCGGCAGTGGCAGCATGCACACTGGGCTAGCATGTGGCGCTCAGCGCTCGTTGTCGCTGCACGGTAGCGGCATGCTGGCCTCTCCGCAGCAACCGGCCCTGGGCCCATCATTGCTCGACGGCTTGGCAGCAGCGCAGCAGGCGCAGCAGCAAGCGCAGCAGCAGCAGGCGCAGCAGCAGCAGGCGCAGCAGCAGCAGCAGCAGGCAGCGGCGCCCACGGCTCTGTTTGCGGCCGGGTTACGAGGTGGCAGCAGCATGGCGGCCGGGCAGCAACAGCAGGCAGGAGGCGCGTCGACGCGGGATGGCGGGCTGTTGGGCGCGCTTTTGGCGTGCCTGTGGCACTGTGCTGCCTTCCGCCAGCTGGTGCTGACCTGGCCGGAAATTGTGCACAAGGCGGACCCAGTGGTGCATGCGCTGCACCGCGCCTTCCTGGCGTATGGGGCGGCAGCAGCCGTGGCGCCATCAGGCGGCTCGCAGGCGGCGGCGGTTGCAGCTGCTGAGCTGGCTGACACGCTGGCGGGGCAGCTGTTCGGCGGAGGTGGGTGGACTGGGCCAGCATGTGTGTGCTGTAGGCTTGGAAGGTGCACGCAAGGGTTGTGATTGCAAGTGACAGTGGTCCCGCCTCAGCAAGGGTTGTTTCTGAGGGTGGGGGGCTCAGTTGTATTTGCCCTAGAGCATAGTGGTCTTGCCAATCAATTGCCCGAAGCCTCTTTCACTCCTCATGTCATCTCCCTGCCCCTCCCCCTCCCTGCCCCTGCAGGCGCATTGGGCGATGCCGGCGAGGTGTTATTGGGCATGTACCAGCGCATCCGAGAGGTGGAGTCGATGCGCGGCATCCCCTCGGGCGTGGACCAGTGCTTTGGACTGCAACTAGCAGAGGGCGTGCAATGCGACGCCTGCGGCAAGGTGGGCATGAGGAGAACGCGTGTGCAGGGGAAGGCTTAGAATGACCACGCGTGCATCTCCAAGCGTGCACCTACCCTGTTATCTCGTTGGGGCACCTGTGGATGGGAGTTCTGGTCATACACTCCGCTCCTCGCCCCTTGCGTTTGCATTGACACGGACAATGCTCCGTTCGTCTCTACCTACTCCGCAGGTCACACGACAGGCGCAGTACACACAGTACTTTGTGAACGTGCCCGCAGCTGCGTTGCGCGCTGCGGCGCAGCAGCTTGATTTACGCCAAGCCGCGCCAGTGGCACCCCCGCTAGGACAGCTGCTTCAGTTGGTGGAGACCCAGACAACGCGGACATGCGATACCGATGCAGGTGTGTAGGTGTTTGGCATGCTGGCTGTTTGGGGTTAGGTTGTGTTTATCTAGGGTTGCATGTTGCTTGCCAACACCGGCTGCCTCGCTTTCTTGTGCCTTAAAATCGTTTTCTTGTGATTTGCAACCCTGTTGGTCGCTTTTCTTGTATGCAATCACAACCCTTCACCACTGCACATTTTCGCCCATTTACAGGTGGTTGCGGGGCACAAACCAAGCTTTTGCAGCTGCTAGAGCGCCCGCCACATGTGGTGGTGCTGCAGCTGTCGTGGGAGACGCAGGTGCAGGCGGGAGCTGAGGTGCGTGCCACCCTGGCAGTTGCAGGCGAGCGCCTTGACCTGTCCCAACTATACTTAGGCTTGCTCCCTGCCAACAGCACCTATTGCCTGAGCGCCATGTTGTGCTACCGCACACATCCTAGCAGCGGGGCCAGCTGGTGTCAGGCGTTCTTGCTTGACGTCACCAATGACCGGTGGCTGGCCACCTTGCCAGGAGGCGATGCGTGCTTTGAAGTGGTGGGCACATGGAGCGCAGTTCTGCAACGGTTTGCAGCAGAGCGCATGCAGCCCAGCCTCCTCTTCTACATGGCTCTTTCTTGAGTTCGTGCGCGCACTTGCCTGCCCATGGTCCGCTTAACCATGCCGTAGCATTCTCGATCGCTACCTCCCTACCTTTTTATTATACATTGCCGCAGCGTTTGAACAACAAATCCAGGGATAACTCACACAACTTAAATGCAAATCAGGCTACCTAGAGAGAAGGTGCCAACCCTTGGTGTGAAGGATGTTGTGCTTGGCCGGTGCAGGGAGGCCCCCGGGTGTGAACAATGGGGGTGTTGGATGATAGATGGGCTTCAGGTGTGAAGGATGGGGTGCAGGTATGAAGGATGCGTCGCCAGGCTGCTGCGGTGAGGGCCTGGGGTGTGAAGGATGGGCATTGGGTGTGAAGGATGGGGTGCAGATGTGAAGGATGCGTCGCCAGGCTGCTGCGGTGAGGGCCTGGGGTGTGAAGGATGGGCATTGGGTGTGAAGGATGGGGTGCAGATGTGAAGGATGCGTCGCCAGGCCGCTGCGGTGAGGGCCTGGGGTGTGAAGGATGGGCATTGGGTGTGAAGGATGGGG
>JAPTJF010000708.1:0-19747 GCA_029339195.1 Micractinium sp. NFX-FRZ
AGTGTGGAGGAGCTGGCGCTGCAGCACTACGCCAGCGAGGAGGGGGGCGGCTGGCAGGGGGTGCACAGGTGAGGCGGACAGCAGCTGGCAGGGCGGGCACACAGCGGTTGAGCGGCATATGCATGGCACTGGGCCCCCCCCATTCGGTCTGGTGCACCCAATCAAGCATCCCATACCCAACCTGCCCCCCCTGTGTAGCGAGGGCGGCATCTGGGCCACCCTGTTTGGCCTGCTCCTGTGGGATGTGCTGTTCATGCCGGTGCCCGACGTTTTCCGCACACCCTTCCAGGTGGGTGCACGTGTGGGTTTGCAGTTGACACAGGGATGTGGGATGTGCTGCTCACGACGCTCCCTGGCGTATTGCGCACCCCATTTCGCGTGGGAGGGTGTCGTTGTGTGTGGCTGTGTGCGTGTGCAGGGTGGCGTGGATGCGCGGGTGCAGGTGCGGTGGTATGGAAGAGCAGGGGGTGGGGCATCTCTTCCCAGGGATTGGGGACCGGCTCAAGTGCCTCACACTTCACGGCCTAGCGCCAGCAGGCAGCGGGGGCAACCAGCTCGCACGTCGCGAATGCGCTCCCTACACACCCATGCCTGTGTGCCCCCCTGCCTGTCTGCAGACTGCGCCTCTTGACCTGGACACGCCCACATTCTACACGACGCGCAAGGTACATACATGCAGCGGCTGCTTGGAGGGCAGTGGTGCAGCTGCATGTACGGAGGAGGTGCACACTTGCACGCTCAGGGGGAGTGGCTGTTGCCAGCATTCCTCAATGGCGTCTGCATGGCACCTGGCACCCTACCTCCACCCACCCATGCGCGCTGCCTGCTCTGGGCGTGCAGGAGGCTGTCGAGGCCTGCCTGGCACGCGTGGCAGCGGGCGAGGCGCCCCACATGCTGCGCTGTGCTTGGGAGCAGCACCAGGGCACGCTGTGCCGTGGGGTCAGCTGGGACCGGCACAGCCTAGAAGAGCTGCAGGTGGTGGCTGAGTGCATCGGCGGCCCAGGGCTGGCAGCGGTGTGCCGGCTGCTGGCACAAGACCATGCGGGGTGGTCAGGTGAGTCGGCTGGGTGGGCGGATGGGTGCGTGAGCAGGCGAGAAGTGTGCATGCTGCGGGCACCAGACCGGGTTGGTTGGCGGACTAGGCGGGCGCGCGGGTGTGCGTGCGCTGATGTGCAGTTGTGGGTGCTGCCGCCCCCTGCCTGCAGTCTACATGGCAGGGTGCGTTCGTCATCTGCACCCACCTGTCAAGCTCATGGTGACTTGAATGCCTTCACTACCCAACACTGGCCTCTGCAGGCGGCATGCCCGACCTGCTGCTCTGGCACGCCGGCAGCCGGGAGGCCCAGCTGTCAGAGGTGAAGGGCCCGCGGGACCGCCTGTCCACCAGCCAGATTGCTTGGATGAATGCCCTGGCGGGTGCGGGGCTGCGGGCAGAGGTGCTCAAGGTGGTTGAGCCGGAGACAGCGGAGAAGGGCGGCAGCAAGAAGCGGCGGCGCTGAGGTGGGCGAGCCGCAGAAGAAAGCCGCCATGCCCTGGGCGCCGCTTCTGTGCTGATTCAATCGACGTGCCGCGCTGCGCTGACTTTGCCATCTTAAACCATCACCTGTGAGACACAGCGAGACTAGCACCCCAAGCGTGTGCACTGCCTTTGCGCTCTCCTCGCCCGCTTCGCCTGGGCTGGTCCCAAGTGTTGGGACGTCCTTATAGAGTGCATTGTTGCTTTTGAAGCCCCCGCAAGCTCGGTGCAGCGCGTCCGAGCTTGGGCCGAGGGCAGACCCCCTAGGGCCACTGCGGAGCGGCACAATTACGCTCTGCGAGCAGGAATGAGCAGCAAACTGGCCATCGGGATCGATCTGGGCACCAGCTACAGGCATGCTGGCGGGGTTGCTCCAGCAAGTGTTGCTGCGCCGAGCGGCGGGGCGGGTGTGCGGAGGCCGAGTCGGAGCAGGGTCGGGCTGAACATGTCATCCACTATCCCTGTTCCTGCACCTGCCTGCTGCAGCCGCGTAGCTGTGTGGCGCAATGAAAGACTGGAGTTGATCCCCAATGAACAGGGAGAGCTGGCTACACCCTCCTGCGTTGCGTTCAACGGCAGTGAGCGGCTTGTGGGTGCAGGCGCGCTTGCGCAGGCAACCCGCAACCCCTCGGGGACCCTGCTTGGCTCCAAGCGGTTGCTCGGCGGCCGCTGCTCTGATGCTGCCATTCAGGAGGAGGTCAAGCGCTGGATGCTTTGCGGGCCAGTGTGGCCAGGCGACCGGCCGCTTATGCAGGGTGAGCACTGGTGGGGCGGAGTGCGGCCTGCATGCTGGGCCCCCAGGGCAATGCGTGCGTGTGCCTGTGTCCGTCAACCTGTGCACTGCTCTGCTCCTGTTGCCCACAAGCACGTCCCACCTCCTTTGCTCTCGCTTACAGTCAGCTACCAAGGCACGGAGCACACCTTTTGTGCCGAGCAGCTGGCTGCCGCGGTGCTTGCCAAGCTGCGGCAGAGCGCGGCAGCGCACCTGGGCACAGATGTGACCCAAGCCGTGATTTCTGTGCCTGGCCACTTTGGCCACGCACAGCGCCAGGCGGTGAAGGTGAGCGGGCACGGCCTGGCGGGTATTGCAGCGGGCGTGGCAAGCAGGGCCGCCCCGCCCTCCCACTTCCCCCTCCGCCCCGCCCTCGCCCCGGGGCCCCGGGCCCGCGCACACTGGCCCCTGCCCCCGCATCCCTGCCACATGCCACCGACGTCGACCTCATTCTCCTCACCTCTCCCGCCACCAGGACGCTGCCGCCATTGCTGGCCTAGAGGTGCTGCGCCTGGTGCCAGACACGCTGGCCGCCTGCATTGACCACACCCTCAAGCAGCCGGTGAAGCAGAGCGAGCACATTGTGTTGGTGCTGGACCTGGGCGGCGGACCGTGCGATGCCTCTGTGATCAGCGTAGACGAGGGTTGTTTCGAGGTGGGTGGTCTACTTATTATGCAGTGGGGGGGGGGCATGCGAGTCGTTCATGGTGCTCGTCACGTCCAGAGCAGGCGCAGCAGGGGCAGGTGCAGGTCACCTGCACAGTGCAGCTGCCGCAGCAGCTGCTGCGTAGGCTGCGCGGTTGCGCAACAGGGGCAGCACCCACATGCGGGCGTGGCCAACAGCAGCGCTGCCACACAGTATGCCCACACAGCACCCGCTTCCTTTCCTTTCTCACTCCGCAGGTGAAGAGCATTGCGGGCGAGACGCACCTGGGGGGAGCCGACTTTGACGCCCGCCTGGCAGACCATTGTGCCCAGCAGTTTGGCCGCCAGCACGGCGCCAACCTGGGCGGCAGCATTCGCGCGCTGCGGCGGCTGTGGCGGGAGGCGGGGCGCGCAAAGGTCCAGCTGTCGTCTGCCAGCCTGGCAACCGTGGAGGTGGAGTCGCTGCATGAGGGCATCGACTTCCGGGCTACCATCAGCAGGCGGCAGTTTGAGGAGCTCAGCGCCGACCTGTTTGGGCGATGCATGCGGCTTGTGTCCAGGGTGCGAGGGCGGTGGATGGACAGTGCTGAAAGGCACGTCTGTTTGCAAGCGTGCCGGATGCTGCCTGCCTGCGCCCGCCCACCGGCCTGCTCGTGCCTCACACCCTCGCCTGGCTGCGCTGTGCACGCCAAGCTGGGTGCGCTGTGAATTTCACATCTGTGTGCAGGCACTGGGAGATGCAAGGCTGGACAGGAGTGAGGTGGATGAGGTACTGCTCGTGGGAGGCTCCTCCCGCATCCCCAAGGTCCAGCAGCTTCTGGGTGACTTCTTTGGCACCCACCAGGTGCCCATCCGGCTTCTGGACCCCAACACATCAGTCGCTTACGGTGCTGCAGTGCAGGTGAAGGGGGCGGCACAGTGGCGTGTGGCCATGGCATGCCTGTCGGTTTCTGCCAGCTGACCGCATGGTTGCCTGCTCCGCCTGGCAGCTGCCTCAGCATGCGCTCTTGTGCAGGCCGGTGCTGATTGACCCCGCTTGTGTTTACCCGCCCCCTGCCCAACCAGGCTGCTATGCTGACTGGCTGCACTGACGAAGCCATCCAAGACAAATTGATGCTGGATGTCCAGCCCAACACTTTGGGTGTGGAGGGCGAGGACGGGTCTATGTGCGTCATTGTACCCCGCAACACAACTGTGCCCACTATCACACAGAAGCCATTCAAGCCGCCGGCCCACAGCCGCGACAGCCGGACAGTGCATGTGAGTGAGGCCTGGGGAGAGCCGGGCGCTGCTGTGCGTACTTCACCTGCCTACAGCACCCGCCTGAAATATGTGCTTAAATGTGCTTGCATGTGCTTTATTGTGCTTGCTGCGTGTTGGTCACACTGTGCTGCGCCAATGCAGGTGTGGGAGGGGGAGCGCCGCCAGGCACGCAACAACCGGCTCGTGGGGACGTTTGCGCTCCCGGGGCAGCTTCCCGACAACTACTGCTTCGGCTTTGAGTTAGATGCCTCCGGTGAGCAACTTCCCGCCACTGGTGGCAGGAAGTCCAGAACTCGTCTGTGAGCCCAGTGGCGTGCACACCATGAATGCCCGGCATGCGTCACGCTTGGCATGCATCACGTATGCGCAGCCTGCATCCCTTCCGTCTCTCTGCCATGCAGGAGAGCTTGCAGTGTTTGGGCGACAGGGAGAGGGGCGCCCAGGCATCCCGCTCAGCTTCAAGGAGGCCCTAGGCCGGTTCTCTCCTGCAGACATGGCCCGCATGCGAGTAGAGGAGGCGATGCACTGGGTGAGCCTGAGAGCCTGTGGTGGTGGAAGTAGGGCAGGGCATCGCTGTGGTGCTGCCCTGCCGCCGGCATCGCATCCCTGCCACATCAGCTGGGAGTTTGAAGTCCTGGCGAGCTGCATGCATGTCAAGCTGCTGAGTCACTGGCGCCGCTGTGTGCCCTGCAGGCGGGCGGCATAGCCATGCATCTAGATGCCGACACGCTGGGCCAGCTGCGGTGCCCGCTGTCGTTGCGGCTGATGGGGGATCCAGTGGTAGCAGCAGATGGGGTGACCTACGAGCGCCGCGAAATCCAGGGTGAGCAGGCACGGACGTGTGCGCACGCATGTCGCACTGCGCAAGCCAGGGAGAGCAGTCGGGGACTTGTGCACGCGCTGCAATGTGGCACCACATGTGCAAGGCGTACCCATTTCCTCGGTGCATTCCTCCCCACTACCCTGCCTCTACAGCCTGGATGGCCAAGCGGCAGGCCGCCGGCGCAGCCCTGCTGTCGCCGGTGACCGGGCAGCGCCTGGAGCACCAGCAGCTCTCGCCCAACCGCTTCATGGCTGGCATACTACGGGGCTTGGCAGACGCACTGCGTCCACCGCTGAAGCGGCAATAAGAAGTGTGGCGGCGAGGCGTGTGGCGGCGGCCAGGCAGAGCGGCGGCGGCAGCCAGTGGTGCATGTACGTCGCCCGCATTTCGCCCCTCATCCGTTCTTTTTGCGCTGCCGTCCGTCTGTTCCGCCTGCCTGTCGTCTGTTAAACAGCTCCGGTCCCTCCGGCGCGGTCAGCGCCCAGGCGCCAGTGGACGGCTCCTGCGCACTGAGGCCGAGCCATAAGAGCCACAAGCCGCTATGTCGGCGAAAAAGAAGGTGGGGCTGCTTGAACCGCTGACCAGCGACCGATCCCCGCTGTTGCAGCCAACTCACAGAGGCTTGGCCCCCCGCAGGTCCGCCCCGGCAAAGTCGAGCTCTCTCCCGATGGGCGGAGCCTGGAGGTGCACTATGAGGTGCGCCAAGGGGGTGGGCGGCCAGTGGCGGCGGTGCCCCCGCCACTTCCCGCCGCCGTCGTTCACCAGCCTCCGCTGCATGCTGCCTCACACCCTGCCGCAGAGCCTGGAGCTGGCACGGGCGCCCAACGGGAAGGAGGTGGTCCATTCCTCCAAGCAAGGCGTGAAGCGGTGAGTGGGTGGTTCGCGGCACGCCAGCTTTGGGCTGGGACTGCATGCACGCGATCAAATGAGCGGCAGTAGCACTCGCTTGCCGGTCGACCCTTCCCTGCCTCTCTCTGCCTGCATGGGTGCAGCATGAAATTTGAGCTGCCCGACGACGGCGACCTGCACCGCCTCGCCCAGCTGATCGTGGACAGCTGCAAGCTGCTGCACGCGTCCCGACTACCAGAGGTGGAGCACCTGCTGGCAGAGGCGGCAGAGCGACAGGTGGCGGCAGCTGAGGCAGCAGCAGCAGAGCCCACTGAACCGGAAACCCCGCTCGAGGCGCGGCAGCGGGTCAGCCAGCTGGACCGCCAGCTGCTGTGGGCCCACCAGCAGCAGTATCTGGCGGCTGCAGCAGCCAGCACAACGCAGGTCCTTGCTGCAGCTGCCACGACCGCCAGCCTGGAGCGGTTAGACGAGTACCTGGTGAGGATGGGTGGGGTGCTGGGTGCTGGGTGAACTCGCTCGTGCTGGGAAGAAAAGCAGGAAAGAAGCTGATGGGTGATGGGCAGAGTGGCGGATGCTGGTGGGTGCTGCGGGATTGTGATGGAGGTTGAAGCGTTTGGAGCGCGGCGGGTGATGGCTCTGCATTCACGCGGGCTGGTTTCCTGTGTAAGTGAAAGGCTGGTGTGTGCTCTACATGTATGCTCATGCCTCACAACTGACCCGCCCGACCCGCAGGAGGCTCTGTACGAGGAGGACCTTGGGGTGAAGACGGCAGCAGCAGCGGCTGTGGCGCAGCTGTTCCGCGACCCGCGTGCGCTGGGCGCGCTGCAGGCGCACCCCGCGCTGTTGCAGGCCCTGGCCCGCCTGCTGCGGGAGGATGCCAAGAAGAGCGGGGAGCTGTGTGTGGCCCTGATGATGGTGTTCTTTGCGCTCAGCCATCTGCCCACGGCACATGCGATGCTGGTGCAGGTGCGCGAGGGGCAAAGGAAGAGCGGGCGGGTAACTTGGAATCGTCGGGTTGGGGACACAGCGCAGCGGTTGGGTGGCAGCAGGGAGTGGCAGCGCTGCAGACATGGCAGTGGCAGTGCGTCTGTGGAAGGGTGTTAGGGTAACAGCCCAGCATTCGGATGCTGCAGCACATGCAGGGCGCAGCCTGGGCCTTGCTTTTTGCTGCCCTCCCATCACCCCTGCCCCGCACACCCAACCCACTTACACGCCTCATTCCGTGCATCTCATAATGCTGCTGGGTACGGTTCAGAGCTGGTACGCTTGTGCACTCTCAAACAGCACTATCTATCCTGCCCTGTCGAGCAGAACCAGGTGGGATCTCTGACCATGGAGCTGCTGGACCTGGAGCTGCAGCGGGCGGAGCACTGGCAGCAGCGGGAGGGCGTGGCAGTGGCCGACGTCGGCGCCAAGCTGCTGTGCGGGGAGCCGCTGGCGGTGCACGAGGCGCGGCTGGCGGCAGCACTGGCACGGCAGGAGCCCCTGCTGTATGTGGGGCTCAGCTTGCTGCTGAACATGGCAGAGGGGGACGTGGCGGTGGAAGCCAAGATGGTGAAGAAGGTGGGTTGGGGGCGGTGCGGCTGGGGGGAGGCTGCGGTGCGCTGAGTTGGGATGCTTGGGACTGCGGCAGGCTGGTGGGTGCGAGAGCAAGTGAGTGCTGGGTGGGAGAGGGGGAGATGCAGGTGTGCGCAACAGGCAGCACAGACAGTGCAGGTGTGTGTGCGGTTGGCAAGCGCCCGCAGGTGCCGAGACTTGTGTGCCAGCGCATTCACTCTTCACTCCCCTACATCTGCAGGGCCTGCTGAGCCTGCTGGTGGTGGTGCTGGACCGGGGCAGCCCACAGCTCCTGCTGCTGGCCACCACTTTCCTGCGCCGGCTGTCGCTGTTTGCCGAGAACAGCCGGCAGCTGCGGGAGGCAGAGGTAGTGGCGCAGCTGGCGCCTCTGGTGCCTGGAGGCGGCGGGCCGCTGCTGTCCAGCACGCTGCGCCTGCTGCACAACCTGTCGTTTGATGAGGGCATGCGGCAGCAGATGGTGTCAGCTGGGTTCATCACCAAGGCTGTGGAACTGCTGAAAGCTGAGGCGGCGGCGGGCAGGGGCAGCACCGGCGGGAGCAGGAGCAGCATCAGCGGCGGCAGCGGGGTTGGCAGGGGCGGCGGCAGCAGCACGGCGCGTCCAGGCTCTGCGGCGCGCCCATGGCATCCGCAGGGCGAGGGGCCGGCAGAGGGACCGGGTGTGCAGAAGCTGGCGCTTGGCTTGCTGTACCACCTGTCCCTGCAGGACCGGCACCGCAGCATGTTCCTGTACACAGGTGGGTGGGGCGGGGCCGGGGTGGGTCCAGGGCCAGGGTGCAGGGGCAAGATGCCTTCATGCGCTTGCAGCAAAAACATACTGTGGCCTGCTTGCAAGCTGCTACTGGCGCTCGCCTCGCTGGCTACTAATGCCAGCTGACAGCCGCCACCCTGGGCCTGCTCTCCTGCAGATGCACCGCCTACGCTGCACGCCATGCTGCTGAGCACGGGGCTGCCGCTGGGTTCCACCAGCCCTGAGCTGGCAGCGGTGCTGGTCAGCCTGGCAGGCAGCACACGTGTGGCAGAGGAGATGGCACGAGGCGGGCGGCTGGAGCAGCTGCTGGAGCTGGCAGTTGGGCCCGCGGAGCCTGCACTGGCCCTGCTGCAGGCGGCACCAGGCGGCGATGCAGCGGTGCAGGCGCAGGCGGCGATGGCAGCAGCTGGCGGGCCGGGGGCTGGTGATGAGCTGCTGTGGAAGCTGCTGAGGGCGATGGCAGAGCACGACTCGGAGCCGCTTCGCGCGCGGTTTGGGCCTGCCCTGCCGCGCATGGCGCGGTTGCTCATGGTGAGCATTGTCATGGTGTCGTGCTGAGGTCAGCTTGAGGCCGCTGGCATGCTGCGGTGTGGCGCTGTGCTGTCCTTGCACCACCCTTGCTCCCGATGCCTCTCTTCCACTGCTGCGATGCTCACAAACACGGCACATTGCCTGCCGCCCGCTCTGCCCGCTGCCCCCCCTGGACCAGTGACCCCCCACCCCCAACCGCCCACCCTGTCACGTGCCTGCCCTGCAGTCTGGCACGCTGCCCCCGGCCGCCTTTCTGGAGGCACTCGGCTGCTTGGCCCGCCTGGACATCCCCTGCCACGACTATGCTGCCCTGCTGCACAGCACTGGGCTGCACGAATTCCTGGCACAGCTGGCGGCTGCCAGCATCAGCGGCAGCAACGACAGCGGTGGCGGCATCCCTGGGGCGGACCAGGAGGCGGTGCTTCTCGAGGTGGTGGAGGCTGTGGGGGTGATGTGCGCTGACGAGGCGTGCGCTGGCATGCTGGCGGCCACGGGGCTGGTGAGTGGACGCGTGCTTGGTTCAGGGCTGGATGCAACATCTGGGAAGGCCGGGCGGTGAGCTGCACAGACACATGCATCTGCCCAACTCCTACCGACACCTGCTGCCGCTTACGATCGCCTTTTTCGCCTGCTTTTGCTCCGTGCCCCCATCTCCCGGTTTGCTTGCCCCCCCCACAGGTTGACACGCTGCACACGCTGATGCTGGAAAGAATGGAGGACGACTCTTTCGTGCTGGCCACCACCGCTGCTGCCGCCCGGCTGCTGGCGCAGCCGCCAAGCCGCGCAGCACTGCTGGCACACCCCGAGGTGGCTGCCCGGTTCGCTGAGCTGCTGCAGCACCACTCTCGTGAGGTGGGTGCGGCAGCTTGGGAGACAAAGAGCCGGCTACACAGCTGGGCAGGTGCCAGGTGCAACGGTTGCAGGCTCTGACTGAACTGCATGCCTGCGCTGCCTGCTTGACCTGATTGGCAGAGCATCAGCACGGCAGGGTGGCAACTCGCCACCCGCCTGCCCCACCTCGAGCTGCCCTGGCCCCTCCTGGATGTGCTCGCCCGCAGGTGGCGCGTGCCGCCGACGCCGCCCTGGATGCTGTGGCGGCTGGCAGCGAGGAGTGGGCCGCCAGCGTGCGGCGCCTCAGGTTTGAGCGCCACAACCGGGAGTTCCTGCGGCTGTGTGGGGTGAACATCGTGTGAGGTAGGGCGTGCTGCCACGCAGCCCTGAGCCAGTGTTTCTTCGGCTGACGTGGCCCACACTGCCGAAGCCCTGCTAGGCGCGTTGCCAGCCTGTTTCGACGCTGATGTGACGACATGTGAGCGGTGAAGCTTTCCCTGTGACATGCGACATGCGATCTGAGGCTGATGAGTTAAGTCATTGGCTTGTTGAAGTTGCCAATTAGCGCCCCTGACTGGCACTTGTGCACCCACCTGCCAGACCCGGAGCGCAGCAGCACAGCCGCTGCCACAGCCGCTGCCACAGCCGCTGCGGGGGCCCCGCCAGCGGGTGCCTGCCTGTCGTGGCCTGCCTGCCTGTCGTGGCAACACCAGTCCTGAGCGTAGTGCATGCTACTAGGTCCCAGCCTGGGACCTACTGAGTAGGAGGCACTGGCGGTGTCCTGGGCTCTCCGCGGCGGCGGCGGCCGCCGCCGCCGCCCTAGTGGATGGCGCCCCGTCCCGTCCGCTTGCTGCCACATGCTCACACGCCGTCATCTGTCCGGTCTGAGAGCGAAAATCTCTGCGAGCTAGCAACTGGTCTCTGTCCTCCGGACGCGCAGTACCAGGGTGCGCAGGGAGTTGCCGGCCATTCCCACGCCCACTCAACATATCCAGCACAGGCATCCAAGCCCGCACCACCGCGAGGGAGACGGTGGGGGCACGGCGCGTCCGTTGCCGGCGCATGCCATCTGGCATCATCTGGATGCCCCGGTCCGTCCTGGACTACCCTCCCCCTTGTCTTCAGCAGCGGTGATCGCTCGTCCGAAATGGTGTGGAAGGCTAGGGACGCCGACCTGACACGTCCGGGGTACGGCAAGAGGGTCGACCCACACCCGCGCCTGGCCAGCCCCGCCGCGGCTGGGCCCTCTTCAGGTTCCTTACGTGCACCTGCCCACTTGCCCTGGCCCAGTGCTGCTGTCACCATACGAATTACCGTGCAGTGAAGCCACGGCGCCAAACCATTGCCAAACGGCCCTCACTCTTATGCTAGCCTGCGGTGCCGCCCGCCTGCCATGTGCCAGCGGCTGGCCGGCGTGACAGATTACCTGCCGGTCCCAAGGGGAATTGCACCTGCTGGCCGCAGCCCTCTGGTTGGCAAGCGGCCGGAGCTTGGCGCACTTGCCTCGGGCACTCGTCTCAGAGTGCAAAAGAATGCAGATCGTGTTGCATGGCAGGCGACCGGCTGGGCGGCGGGGGTGCCATGGCCGGTCCCCTCCTCCTGAGGGCAGACCCCGCCCTTTGCAGTTATCAGGACGACTGCCCCCCTCGTCTGCCTTCCTCTGTGTTCTGCCTGTACGCCGGTGCTATCCCCAGCAGCTGCCCACCCGCTAGCCCTGCTGCCCCCCAGTTGCACCTTGGACCACCATCTGCCTGCCTCTACCTCATCTCTTGAGCCACCGTCGGAAAGAGCAGGGTAATACACAGGGAAGCCACGTGGCAAAAACGCAAGGGGTGGTATGGGTTGTCTGAGAGGGTTTGGTACGAGTACAACGGCATGCATGGGTTCTAGGAAAGGGGTGGGTGCACCCCAAAAGGGGACTCGTCAGTGCTCGTCGGGAGGGGTTCCGGTGGCAGTGCTGGCGGCGCCGGGGTGGCTGTCGGCCCACGGCTGGAAGGGCAGGGGAATGAGCCAACAAAGGGGGGATAAAAGGGTGGGGGTCACGGGCGGGGCTCTCCTGTGGGGTGTGCACCGGGGCTGTGGAGCGGAGTGGGGTGAGACTGGCCGGGGGGGAGGGGAAAGGGTTTGACGGGTTGGAGCGAGAGGGGGTCGGGATCAGGCTCGGGGCATCGCCCCTCGATGCCAGTAGGACAGGCTGCGCTGAAAGGTCAGGGAAGGGTGCGTAAGAAGGCAAGCAGACTGGGTGGGTAGTGGTGAAGCAGGGGGTAAGGGCCGCTGGGGTGCCAGCGAGGCGGCGTGAGGGGGTGGGAGGGGAGGGCGGGAGGGGGGGACACCAGAAGCAGCGGCAGGCAGGACACATGTAGGGGGGTGTGCTGTCGCCGGCAAGAAGGAGGGGAGCAGGGGGGCACATAAAACATGGGGAGAGGGGCAAGAAAGGGGTGTGTTCAACACTAAGAATGGAAGCCCAAAGTGGGCTCAGAGGGGAGGGGCGGGGGCACTTGCATGCCGGCGATGGGAGGGACGCATGGAAGGAGGGCGGGGGAGGGAAGTGCGGGATGGGAGAGGGAGGGAGAGAGGAAGGGGGGCGGGCGGTCACAAAACAGCCCCGCGCATGCAGGGCGGTCGCGCCCCGTGTTCGTTCATCACTAGTCAGTCGTGCAAGGCGGGCGCCAGCTTCGGCTGGGCTGGGCAGGGCAGGGCAGGGGCTGGCTGCGTCGGGGTGGCCACCCCTCCGTCACGCCGCAAGCCCCGCCCCACCCATGCGTTGAAGCAGCAGCTCAGGCCATGGCGGTCCAGTCAAGGTCCCAGGGCATGGGAGCCGAGGAGGCGCGCCTGGGCAGCGCGCGCGGCTGCTGCTGCTGCTGCCGCGGGGTGCCGGCCGGCGTCCAGGCCGCAGCCAGCTGGGCGGCGGCCCACTTGGAGGAGTGCAGGGGCGAGGGCTCTGCAGCCTCGGCCTCCGCCCGCCACTGCGCCAGCATGGCGTGCATGCCAGACAGGCTGTCCACGGGGGAGGCCAGGGAGTCATGGCCGCCGCGCTGGGAGGAGGAGGCGGGGGCGGTGCCGCCGTGGGAAGGTAGCGGCGGGGGCGGGCCCAGCCGGAGCCCCATGCTGCCGTGGAAGGCAGAGGAGACGTCACTCAGCATGGACGGCTGCATGAAGGCACCGCCTGCCGGCCTCGCCTGCTGCTGCTGCTGCTGCGCCTGCTGCGCGTGCTGCTGCTCGTCTTGCTGGCTGTGGCTGGGCGCGTAGCGCTGCCCCGCGGCGGCGGCGCCGTGCTGCTCGCGCTGCCGGCGCAGCGCCTGCTGCCGCGCCTGCGCCGCCGCCAGCTGCTGCTTCAGCTGCTTCAGGCGGGCCAACTGCTGCAGGCGCTCCTGGTCGCCGGCAAGCGCGCCCAGGTGTGCCGACGAGCCGCGCTGCGCCAACATGGCCTGTACCTCCTGCCGCTGCTGAAGGTACTGGGAGGCCACCGACTGGTGCTGCGCCACAGCCTGCTGTAGCTCCTCATCTCCCCGGGAGGCGGGGGGCCACCCCGAGGCGGCATCAGCGGCCGCCTGCTGCGCCTGCTGCGCCGCCGCCTGCGCCTGCTGCTCGCGGCGCAGCGCCGCCTGCGCCTGCACCTGCGCCTGCTGCGCCTGCATCTGCATCAGCTGGCCGGCCATGAGCTGCTTGGCGGGGTCGGGGTGCTTGGCCAGGCGGGCAACCAGCGGCATCAAGTCGGTGGTGCCGTTGGCCAGGTGGGCCAGCGCCAGAGGCAGTTCCGAGGCGCCGCCATTCAGGCCGCCAATCATCGTCATTGCGCCAGCACCTGCTTAAAAAAAGGAGGGCAGGGGGAAGGCTCTCCTGGTGAGAGGCAGGATGGGGCTGGGCAAGCGGCAGGCAGGTAGGCAGGCAGGGGCTGGGCAAGGGCAGGCAGGCAGGCTGGGATGAGGGCAGCAAGGGTCAAAGCAGGCAGGCGCATGCCAGCGGGGCCCCACCTTCGCCGGAACTGGTGGGGGTGTCGTGGCTGGCAATGGAGCCGCTGCCGCCGCCGCCGGGCGGGGTGAGCGGGCTGCCCTGCGCCGAGCCGCCGACTGTGTGGGGCGCCGCCAGCGGGTCAGTAAAGTATGCATTCGCCAGCATGGCAGCGCTGATGTGGACCCCGTTGCTGCTGTGGCTGCCGCCGCGCAGCGCCTGGATGCTAGGGCGCATGGCCATGCCGCCGCCGCCGGCGACCGACGGCGGGCGGGGGGTGCGCGCCAGGCCGGCGAGGGTGGGGTCGTCGAGGGTGGGCAGGCGGGGGGACTGCTTGGGCGAGAAGCAGGTTGTGAGCTCCAGCATGCGCGCCTCAGCCAGGTGTGAGGGGGCGGGGCTGAGGAAGTCGGCCAGCAAGTCGTCCACTGCAGGCAGGGGGCGGTGGGGGAGGGAGGCGGTGAGGGAGGGAGGCAGGGAGGGGGCAGAGGCGTGCGAGCAAGGCGGGGCGGGGCGGTGCGTGGAGGTAGTGGGCGGGGTGCAGGGTGCAGCAGCTGCAGCGGTGCGGGGCGGGAGCGCCGCGCGTGTGGCTGGTCAGCAGCAGGCGGCCTGGGTGAGGGCAGGAGGGAGGGCCAACGTCAGGTAGGGTGGAGAGCTCGCTCACCCTCACGGTCCTCGTGCCCGCCAGAGGCCAGGTCGAATGGGCTTAGGGGCAGGTCCCCGCAGCTGTCGGCAATCCCCTCTGTGACGCCGCCCCGGCTGGTGGAGGCGGGGCCCACAGAGGTGACGCCGGCGGCGGGGCCCAGCAGCTGCTGGTGGAAAGCGTAGATGCCCGAGTGGTCCTGCTGCTCCAGCGGCAGCTTGGGGGTGGCAGCCGCCTCGGCGGCGGCCAGGTGCCCCTGGGGGGTGCCCTGGGCGGGGGCCCGCGCGCTGCGGCTGCTTGTCGAGCCATGCTGCAGCCCAGCAGCGGCCTCTGGGGGGTCCAGCCCCTGCAGGGCGCCGCCAGAGCTGCCATTGGGGTGGTGCAGAGCGGCGGCGGCGGCGGCGGCGGCCGAGGCGGCGCCGCGCTCGGGCAGCATGCAGCCCTCAGAGGCGAGCTCTGAGGAGGCGGGGAAGGCCCTGGCGGTGATGGGGGTGGCGCAGTTGAACAGCAGGGCCGAGAGGTTGGGGTCCCTGCGCGGCAGGGGGGCCAGGGAGGGAGGGTGCGGGGGGTGAGCGTGGGAGCAGGGGGCCAAAGAGTGCACCAATGCTCGCTTGCTTCAGCGGGCGCGGCGGCAGGGTGGCAGGCCGTCCCCGCAAGTGCCAGGTCAGCACAACGCATCGCATCATCTGACATAAAGGTGCACTCACCCAATGGGCAGGGGGCCCTCCCCCTCGCCTCCCTCCTCAAAGCAGTCGAGCGAGCGCCCCGTAGCGCGCGCCAGCTGCTGCTGCAGCGTCAGCGGCTGCTGCCGCCCAGTCAGGCGCTGCTGCTCGTGCAGCAGCCAGCCGCCTTGCTGGTCAGGGCTGAGGGCACCAGAGGCAGGGCGCGGCGGCACGCGGCCGCCCGCCTGCTGGGCGCCGCGCTGCAGCGGCAGCGGCGGGCTGTGCCGGCGCTGGCTGGAGGGCATGCTGCCAGAGCGGGCCATCAAAGAGGCATGCAGGCCAGCCTGCCCATCCATGCGCTGCAGGGTGAAGGAGAGCAGCAGGAGCAGGCGGGTGAGGCGTGAGGCGGACGGGGCGGAGAATGTTCGTGGGCGGGCGAGGAGTGCGGGGCACAGCGCAGCGCAAGGCGGCGCAGCGGAAGCCTGGCATCCCTCGCTTGCTCACTCGCCCTCAAGTAGCTCCTGCCCCTCCACCGCCCCACCCACGCACCCACACACAAACACCCGCCCACACGCACCCACACACACGCACAAACACCCACCTCCAGGAGCAGCGCCTGATCAAGGGCGTCGATGGCGGTGTCATCTCTCGAGCGGTGCCGCTTGAGGCTGAGCGTGCGCATGGCCAGGCGGCTGAGCCCCGCGGCAAGCTGCTCGGCGCGGGCACCGCCCTCCTGGTGCTCGCCGCCGTGCGGGGGCAGCGCCGCAAAGCCGGGTGCGCCGCCGGCGTCGCCGCCCACCGGCGACCAAAAAGCGTCAACAGGCAGCGCGGCGGCGGCGGAGAAGGGGGAGATCTGCGGCTGGTCCGCGCCAGTGTATGCGTCTAGGGCATTCATGAGCGCGTCCGCCTCCTCCTCGCGAATGCGTTTGAGCGCGCCGCCACTGGCATGGCTCTGCAGCGCGCCGCCGCTGCCGCCGCCGCTGTGCTGCGGGCTGGTGGAGCGGTCGGCGGGGGAGCCGCCGCCGCCGCTGCGCGCCAGAGCGCCCATGTCCAGGCTCACCCGGCGGCGGGCTTGAGTCTGCTGCTGCTGCTGCTGCTGCTGCTGCTCGTCGGCGGCACCGCCGGAGGGGTACCGCCGGCCGTCGGCCGGTGCAGGCACCGGCACGGCGGGAGGCAGCGGCTCCGACCCCTGCCGCACCATGGGCAGCCCGGCGGCCGCCCAGGCGTCGGCCTCATCGGAAGCTGATGGCACAGGCAGGCGGTGCGCCGCGTGCCAGCTGCCCTCGCTGCCGCTGCTGCTGACGTTGTGTGACGTGGTGTCATCCTCCTGGGTGGACGAGTCGGCAGGCGGATCCCAGGCGCAGGGCTTCTTCTTGGCTGGGGCGCGCTTGCGGGGGGCGGCTGCTGGCTTGGCCGCCGTGAGGGGCGCGCTGGCGCCGGCCTGGGGCGACTGGAAGGTGGAGGGCATGCCGGAGGCGGGGGCGGGTCCTCCCGAGGCGGCCAGGTGGGCGGCCGACGCGGCGGCCACCTCACCAAGCTTCCCCGCACGCTTCAACTGACGGTAGGGCCACCTGCAAGGCACACAGGGTGGCCGGAGTGAGGGGGTGCGGCAGCGAGCCAGAGACACAGGAGTGGCAGCGCGCAGGCCGCGCAGGATGGAGGGCGGCAGGGGCGTGGTCTGGGGCCACCCCCGCCCTGCGCAGGGCTGCAAGCATGCACAGCAGCGCTGCGCTGTCCTCACTTCTCGATGCCCAGCCGGCGGCAGATGCGCTTGAGGATTGTGAGCCCGATGCCCAGCTGTCGGCTAGCCTGCAGGCGGAGGGCAGTGGTGGGGAGGCAAGTGTTGGCAGGGGTGGGTGAGGACACCCGTCGTGGCGAGAGGTGCCCGCTGCCTCCCCCCGTCCCGTCGCGCGCGCGCCAGCCCCACAAGCCTTCGGCCAGCCGCCTGCGCGCGCCAAGGCGCCGGGTGCTCACCTCCTCGCAAGGCAGGTGGTAGTAGAGCTCAATCTCCTCCCGTGTGATCTCATGAGAGTACCGTCCTCTGCAAACATGAAGGGTGAAAGCGGCGGCGCGACGGGTCAGCACGCGGGCACCAAAAATGTGCAGCGCAATGGCTGTCGAGGGTGCAGGGTGCTGGGGTCATCGTGAGTAAAAGTGAGGGGCCCCGCCCAGCAAAGGTTGTGAGTTTGCGTTGCCAGCGGGCGAACGGGCGTCGCAACAAAGGCGGGCGGCGAAGCGGCAGGACAGGGCGGCAAGGAGGCGGCTTGCGGCCCTCCTGGGCGTGCCCACGGCCCGATGCCCGTGCGAGCACCCGCCCACAACCATGCTCGAAGGGCTTGCGGGGGCGGAAGGCTGGTGGCGGGCCGCAAACAGCGGCTCCCACCCAGCTTCCCCAGGCCCTTGCATGGCACACTGCAGGGTGTCACGTGCAGTCCCGGCCTCCGGCCCGCTGGCTGCAGGTTGCAGGCAATGCTGGACCAGCAAGGCAGCTCAGCTGGCGCTGGACCCCTGGCCGCGGGAGGGAGGGCACCGGGTGGCCCCACATCTCGCTCCCCGCCTCACCCCTTGGTCCTCTTCTTCTTCGACGGGATGGTGGTAGTGGCCATGGTTTCCCGAACGCTACCAAGCGCGCAACATCAGTGGCGGGAGCGCGGCTGCAGGGGCTTGCCGCGGGGCGTGCCGCGGGTCAGGTTGCAAGGGCAGGCGATGCGTGGGATGTGTGCACCAGTCCCAATTGAGGTGGCCGAAGGGGAACGGCGCAAAACCTGGAGTGGCAACGGAGGTGAGGGTGACACAGCCAGCGGCGTCAAAGGCTTCTGGTGTTGTAGCGGAGAGGGGTGGAAGACGGGCGAACTGTTGTGAGGGTGTGGGGGCGTCCTGGGTTGGTGGGGATGCAGGGACGCCCGCGGCACGCCCGTCTACCTGGCAGCACCGGATCCTCACCCCCTGGTATATATGCTGGTCACCGCGGCCCGCCGCGCATTCAGTGTGTTCTGTAGCCCATGGAGACCTTTCCGGCGATGCGTGTCGCCTGCGGGAGGGAGGGTTGGCCGAACAGGTTGTCCGGAGATATGCGGAGCTGGCCGGCGCAGCTCAGTTGGCCACAAGGCTGCATGACTTTGTTTGCCGCATGATATGAAGATAAGGAGGCGCCGGCCAGGGTGGGACGTGCAGGATGTCCGACCGGGACAGGTGGTGGCGCACTCCCCCCGGCCGCCAGCCAGGTGGGGGTGGGTAGGCCAGGCAGCTGAGGCAGGACGCCGCCTAACCGTGCAGGTGCCAGCCCTACCTTGATCTCCAGCTGAACAAGTGCACGTGCATACGGAGCGTCGGTTGGTGCATGCGGTTGCGGGGGAGGGCGGCCGCGGCCGCGAGTGCGGCCGCCAACGCCACTGTGTGCCGCTTGCATGTCGATCGATGCCGCGGCAGGCTGCCTCATTCCAGTAGGCATCATTTCCCCTGTGAAATGACACAGCCAAGATGTGGTGTGCTTAGGAAGGAAGCGGGCTGCGGAGCATACAGCCAACCGTGGCACCCCCGGCAGCGGCACCATGCCAGGCTGGGTGCTCAGCCGGCTCCCCTTGCCGTGTTGCTAAAGCCTGCTGCGCTCTCCATGCTCATTGGATGTAATCTGAATTGCGACTCATGCACCAGCCATGCACACACGCATGGCAGCAGTTCCTGCTCTCATGCG
Organism: Micractinium sp. NFX-FRZ; assembly: GCA_029339195.1. Taxonomy (NCBI): domain Eukaryota; kingdom Viridiplantae; phylum Chlorophyta; class Trebouxiophyceae; order Chlorellales; family Chlorellaceae; genus Micractinium; species Micractinium sp. NFX-FRZ. Next base: position 18,504 of record JAPTJF010000708.1, read on the forward strand.
AGCGTCACTGCCTGCCGCACGGAGCATCACTGCTTGCCCCATGCCACCCCTGACCCCTCCTACTCCCACTCTATCAGGACCCAGTGCTGTAATTGAGTAGCTCCAGAAAAGTGCTGGCACCTCCCATATAAAGCAGGTTTGCTTGTGGGGCACCAGGGAGGTAGGCGGCCAGGCGGGAGTGCCGCTTGTGGTGATGCGGGCGACGGTGGGCGGCGGCACCGCTTAGAACAGCTCCAAATGTGGGGATGCGTCGAATGCCAACGGTTGGGCTCGGCTGCCCTCAATTCACGGCAAAAAATGCCACGCACAAGGCTTCTGTGCAGGGACGTGGGATTCCGAGCGAGGCTGCCCATTTTGCTGGGACGTTCACGACCTGTCCAGATAATGGAACCTGAGGTGTCCCAGCACGATCAATAACCCTCGGCCCATTTGCTACTCTGCCGCCCCCTTCATGCAGAATTATGTTCATTGATGTATGATCAGTGGATTTAAACCGCTATTGGCCATGAGCGCCACCAGGCTCCCATAGCCTCCCTCCCTTCTGTCCCCTCATTTCCCATGCTCCGGACGTGGCTCTTCGCTGCAGTAGCTCAACCGCTTCTTTGGACGAGCGCCATTCATTTGGCACCACTATCAGCATGGAAGCTTGTGTCAGGACTCTGGCCGCGGGCCACGGGGTGACACATGATGGCGGTGACACAGTCAGGACCGACTCCCTTCGCCCTGTGCCACTCGATTCAGGCGAGGGTCCACGATCTCGTGTTGCGCCGGAGAGAGTGATGTGCGCTGCCCGGCTTCCGGTGGAGGAGAGCACCTGCACGCCTCTGCACGTGCGCTACCACGAGTTGTGCTTGCGAGACTTGCACGACCAGGACAGGCGGAAGCTGCTTGTCCAAGCGGAAGACTAGCGAACGATCAAGACACGATGGATGCGACGCAGTGGCTCGGGCCAGGCCCCTCGCCCTGTAGAGCACTGGGCCCCTTCGCCGCTGCTCAGCCCCGCCGCTCCCTGCCGCCGCTTGCCGGCCCGTCCCGCCGCTCCATGTCGCCGCTTCTTCATCCCATCAGCAGCACTATCAGCACTAGTGCTGTCGATTCCCTGAATTCCTAGACATCACTTGCCTCCGGATGCACATCGTGATAATATGCACCTTGCATGCTGCTGCTGTTGAGCGGGTGAGCAAGCTCACCTACCTGGGCAGCGTGTTCAGCGAGAGCGGCAGCATTGATGCCGACATCAGCGC
>JAPTJF010000709.1:0-19644 GCA_029339195.1 Micractinium sp. NFX-FRZ
TCCAGCTGCTGTTTGATGTCGTGATGAATGTGAAGAAGGTGACCAGGGGAATGATAGATAGGGTACGCGACACAGTGGCAGCAGCGCCGCCAGCAGTGCCGCCAGGGGTGCCTAACATATCACTGCACACCCCTCTCTGCTCGCTACCAGGCCATTTATTTCCATCGGTAGTTACATTTCGTGTCGACAGCGAAGGCATACGGCATTTTGGCAGGGCTTTGAGCCCATCACATCAACAGGCGGGGCAAAGAGCAGGGGGAGAGGAGAGCGGCCACCCCGTGGGTGCGGTGTCGCGAAAATTACCGCCAGGGGAGCCAATGAAATATGTGGAGTATGTGGCGTGGAAAGATGGCGGCTGGATGGGTGCGAGCTTGCGTGGTGAGGTACAGGGGGGTGTCTATCAACCAACCATCGCAGAGGGGCGGCATGGGGGGTAATATAGTGCACAGGGCAGCGGCAGGCAGGGGAGCATGCGTGGGTGAGAGCTAGGCGGCTGCCAAGGAGGGGGTAAGGGGCGATGGGCTAGGGGAAGCAAAGAAGTCGCAACTGATCAGAGGGGCAAACGAGCTTCTTTCAGAAGCACCGGCACCGGCAGGGGGTGCTTGCAAACAGCACGGACGGGGCACCCCTGGCGGTGACTGCCTGTGGGGTCTACGGGTGTAAGCAACAGAGAGAAGGGATGTCTTGCGTGTGTGGGCGTATGCTGGGCGCGTGAGGGGCTAACCAACCGCTATGCATTCAGCTCGGGCAGACAGGATAGACAGAGGGCGGTACAGCGGGGGAAAATGGGAAAGGGGTGACGAGCCTAGCAGGGCGGCTAAATGTACAGTTCGGAGCAGCAGCAGGGAAAGAAGCGGGGCTGTTCCGTTCGAGTTTTCGTTCGTGGCCTCAGGCCAGCATGATTGGGGGGCGCAGCCGCATTGCGACACGCTGTGCTCACGGCCCCTTGGTATGTATGGTGCGTTTTGTTGCATTCACCCGAGGTGTACCTCAGATGTACTTCTCATCGTCCTGCAGCAGGTAGTTCTCCCTGCACACACAGGGGGAGGGGGAGCGGGGAGGGGGGAGGCCGGCGGGTCAGCCATACTGCCAGGTAGCTAGCCAGGCCATAGGTCAGGCTGGAGGCTGGCCTCCGCGCACCATGCCCACCCCAGATTCAGAGCTGCACCCTGTCTACTCTCGCTACCTCGCGGCGTTTGCGCTGCGCAGCTGCACGCAGCTGCCCCTACCACACCACCACATGATATGTCCTGCTCCATGCTTTCCGCACCATACTGTGCCCCCCCTGCTGCGCATGTGCATGCTGTGCCTGCTGAGCTCACATAATGAAGCGTGAGTGGAAGACAGAGTCGAGTGCAGAGTCCAGGGCGCCGTCCACGGTGGCGTTCTGGCTGACGCCCGAGAAGGAGCGGCGCTTGGAGGTGAGGGAGGCAATGACAGGCTCCAACAGGCGGCGGGAGGAGAAGGGGCGCTGCAGGCGCGCCGCCAGGCCGGCTGCAGGGGAGGGGGCAGGGGAGGAGTGGCGGAGGGTGGTGAGGGGATGACGCGTACTGCAGGGGGCGGAAGAGCGGACGGGGGGTGCGGCTGCTAATGTGCCGACCACGTCGCACAGCGGCAGCACCAGCAGCAGCCTCAGCACCGAGCGCACCTGAGCAGCAGAGGAGGAAGATGGCGGCGGCGCCCACTTCCGCGGTGGCGCCTGTGCTGGCTGCGCCGCCAAACAGGCCGCCGCTGGAGGGCAGCAGGGCCTCGGTTGCCAGGGCCACAGCTGCACCCACCATGGCGCTGCGCCCCGCCAGGCGCTCAAAACGCGCCACACTGGCCTGCACACGGGGGCAGCAAGAGCAGCGGGGGAGTGAGCAGAGGCGCAGGGATTTACTGGTGTACAGAAGCTGGGGCTGGCAGCCCGCTGACAACGACGGGGCGCCAGTATGCTAGGGCAGGCGCCGGCGCACAGAGGCGGGAACGCCCGCCCGCACCTCCCACGCCTCCCCGCCCTCACCTGCGCCTGCACCAGGTCTGACAACAGCGGCAGCAGCCGTCCGCTGTTGGCGTTCTGGTCCGAGGGGAGGAGGGCAGCAGCACGGACGGTCACAACGCGCCGGGAGCGGCAAGGGCGCAGCGTTGCAGGCGTCGCAACGCGGGTGGTCAGGGACATCGTGGATGCGGGCAATGTGTGGCAGCGGGGGCCGGGGAGGTGTCGGGTTGAGCTTGAACAACAAGCACCGGCTTGGACTGCTGATCAGAGCTTGCAGGCGTGAAAGACGGCTGTGGGAGCCCCTGATGGTTGCGATGACCGGTGCAGAAGGCGTGCCGACAGGCAAAACGAGGCCTTGTAGTCGCGCCGCCACGGCAGGCGCCGCATGCAGCTGCTGAGAAGTGCACCTTCTGGCCCGATGTGGGCAATTTGCAGTAGGCCATCGCTGTCGCGCGTTCCGAGGCCAAAGCACGGCGCTTTTGGCTTGTCGGCCATACACTTTGGTTCGGGCTTGCACCGCTTGCGGCGCTTGTCTGTATATATTGCAGCATGGGCAGCAACCAGTTGGAGCCGCATAAGCAGGCGGAGTTGGACCAACCGCGACAGCAGCAGGCAGCAGCGGCGCATGCGGCGGCGGCAGCGGCGGCAGAGGCAGCGGCAGCGGGGCAGGAGGAGGCGAGCACCAGCCAGGGCCTGCCCGACTGTTACCTGATCGTGCACAATGTGGCCAAAAAACACAACATTGGTGGGTGGGAAGTGGGTGGGTGTGGACACAGTGCCGTGCGCTGCTTGCACTTGCTGCAATGCTGGTGCCGGCACGTGCCGAGCGCACCTGCCTGCCTGCTGTGTCATCACGAAATTCTGCTGCCGGCTGCCTGCAGGCACGCTTGCACGCTGCGCCACAGCCTTCAACGTCAAGCAGGTGGGTGCAGCCGTCGTGCTGCGCGACCGCAGGCCTGCCCCACCCAGCTGCCGCCCCACTCCGCGCCAGTTGTATTCGGCCGTAACCCCGCCTTCCTCTGGCATGTCCCAAACAGCCCCCGCCCCTTGCCACATGCCACGCATATGCACCTGCAAGGAGCCCGCCCCCCGCCGCCCCGCCCCCCTGCCTGCGCCTGCCCGCAGGTGTGCCTCGTCGGCTCCCGGCAGTTCAACACATTTGGGGCGCACGGCTCCAGCGACTATGTCCACTTCAGGCACTTCCCCACGCTGGAGGAGTGTGTGCGAGACTTGAAGGAGATCAGAGGTGGGTGGGTGGGCCGAGGGTGTATCAGGAGGGGTGGCGGTAGGCTTGGGAACAGCTCCACGCTTTCAGAAAGAGTGCGTAGGCCACGTGAGACGTGGTGTGGAGGAGGGGGGGCAGGGAGGGCAGGCGCAGGGGCACGGGCATTTGGGCAGGCGGAGCAGGGGAGGTAGGGATGCAGGCCAGGGGGGGGCAAACAGGGGGCGCTCCGTTGGGGGGAACCCTTGTGATCATCTGCTCAGCTGCGGCTCCCCTGCTTTGCCCCTCACTGTTGCCTTCTCACAGCTGCCTCCCACCACTGCAACCTGGGCGCAGGCTGCAGCATAGTGGGCGTGGAGATTCAGGAAGGAGCGCTGCCGGTGCACCGCTTCCCCTTCAGCGGCAACACCGCCTTCATGCTGGGAAATGAGGTGTGCTGCTGGCGTGGAGGAGGGGTGGGATGATCCAACGGGAGGTGATGGGTGGACCACCAGTTGGCTTGGATGGGAATGAGGTCAGGGCGAGGGGCAGGGTCTGAAGCGGGTGGATGGGTGGGCAGGGTGGCCAGAGGAGCGCCACTTGCCATTCTGCCAACCAGCCCGCCAGCCCGGCCGCCCGGCTGCCCGCCCATCCCTGCCCTGCGCCCGTCCATCCCCCGCCTTGCCATCCCACCCCCGCCCGCTGAACGATGCTGTGCTGTGCTGTGCAGGGGCAGGGGCTGACCGACCGCCAGATGGCGCTGTGCGACTCGTTCATCTACATTCAGCAGTACGGCGTCGGTACCGCCTCCCTCAACGTGGCCGTGGCAGCCTCCATCGTGCTCCACCACTTTGCGCTCTGGGCGGGGTACCCCGAGCGGCAGCGAGAGGTGGGTGGCAGGGCAGCGCAGGATAGCAGGCGTGGGGGCGGGCAGGAGCAGGGCGGCGGCTTGTCTTGGTGGTGGGGCAGTAGAGGGCAGAGTGTCCGCGGGATGCATGTGCAGTGATGCGTGCATGCTTAATGGGGCGACCCAGGGCGCACTGGTTGGCCACTTGCATGACCGAACCCCCGGCCCGTCCCTCGGTTGGGATGTATGGTTGAGCTTGAAGTTGCGGATGGTTTTACACTCGACCCTTCCTTCCTGGGTTGCAGGGCCACAAATTTGTTGTGGACGACCGGCCCGCCCGCACAGCGCCCCGCGGATTCGTCCCGCTGACGGCAGAAGAGCAGGCGGCAGAGCGGGCACGGCGGCAGCAGGCGGCAGCAGACGGGGACGCAGACGCAGCAGAATTGCCGGCGCTGTTTGATGAGTGACCCAGGAGGGGAAGCCCTGCAGGGGCGGGCCCCGTTTCTCCTGGCTGACTGTGATGATAGGGTTGATTTTCATGACACACCCAAGTGCTTGTCTGAGCGCCATCCATGCCAGCTACCGCTGTGTAAGACGCAGAGGGTCACAGGAGGCATCAGGGCTTCACAGTTGGGGCAATGCTGCCGCGTGTGCCGGTCTTAGCATGTGCTAGCTGGTTACGTGCATGCCGGTAGCGCAAATGCGCTGGTGGCAGTGCATTTCGGCATGCCCCGGGGCATGGGGCATAGGCGGGCGCCTGGAAGACCGGATAGGGTATTGAACCTGCCGCCCAGCTGGCACGGACCCACACCCGCCTAGTACCAGTCAACTAGTACATGTGTGTGTGCGTGTGTTGCAGCCAGGTGCTACAAATTCGAGGCAGAAATAGCAGGATGAATGCAAAGAGATTGGGGGAGGGGTGAAGAAGCTGTTGCAGAGTGATGCAAAGACATTGGGGGAGGGATGAAGAAGCTTTTGCAGTGTGAAGATGAGCGGGAGGGCACGGGGCACTGTGGCAGTTGAAGTGGTGGGTGGGTGCAAGCAGGGTTGCTGGTCCGGTGCGCACTTGCAGCGCAGGGGGTGAGTCAGCGTGGTGCCAGCACAGGCAGGTGTGGCAGTGTGAGAGGCGGTGATGCGAAACAGGGGCGAAATTGGTCGCTCAGAGGCCGCCCCAATGCTCAGCATGCTCAGCACGCCACCCGCTCGATGATCACGTTCATGTTGCCCTTGAAGTTGCCCTGCCTGTTGACGTCCAGACTGTTGAAGGCCGTCTGGTCAATGTCGAAACCGGTGGGCTTGGTGCACCTGTCGACGATGCGGGCGACGAGGGAGGGCCTGGAGGTGGCGTCCAGGTTGGTGACGCGCAGGCAGGTGCCGCAGTTGGCCTGGGAGAAGCCGCCCAGGTAGCGGGACTCGCAGTACGAGATCCAAGGGTACTGCAGATGAGGTGAGGGGTTTTGGAGTGGACGAGTGAGCGCGAGTGTGTGGGTGGGGGCAGAGGAGGCGTGCTGCATTGGTTACCACCTGATTAATGAGAGTGCTGCTGTTGACGCCAGTACCAATCGGCCCTCCAGCACCGTCCACCCACGCACTGCCAGTAGCAGCAGCAGCAGCCCCCATCACCACCAGTGCCGCCCGCCCCCACGCCACTGACCTGCATCCACTGGCCGGCGGTGAGGCCCCCGGGGCCGTTCCGCCCGTTGAGCTTGTCGGAGCAGGTGAGGAAGCTCTGGCGCATCTCCAGCCAGCCATAAGACTGGTTGTACCAGTGGGGCTGGGCCACAGACTGGAAGCCGGTACCGGGGCCCTCCGGGGGGTTGGGGTTGGGGTTAGGGTTGGGATTGGGGTTGGGGTTGCTGCAGCCTGCCTTGGGCACATTCAGCACCATGCCAGGCTGGATGAGGTTGGGGTTGGTGATCTGCGGGGGAGCAGGGGGCGGGCAAACAGTGCGGAGGGAGGGTGGGTGGGTGAGTGGGAGAGGGAGGGAGGGCGAGTGAATGAGAGCTTTGTTATGCACACTGGCTGGAGCCACGTGCCGGCCTGTTGCGGGCAGGTAGCTGCCACCTGCTTTGCCTGCCCGCCCGCACGCCCACCATTCAAATAAACTGCCCCAACCGAACACTGACAGACAGGCACCTGCCCACCCAGCCACCCACCTGCGGGTTGGCGGCGGTGAGCTGCTGGACAGTCACGCCCAGGCTGGCGGCAATCTTGGCCATCCAATCGCCCCGCTGCACGGTGACAGTGCAGCCGCCCTGCTGAGGGGGCGGCGGCGAGGGGACAGGCGTCCGCTGGGGGGGCGGCGGCGAGGGGACGGGTGCCCGCTGGGAGGGCGGGGGCGACGGCACGAGGTTGCCGCCGCCGCCGCACTGCGCCTGGGAGGGCAGGGCGCAGGTCTTGAGGGCGTTGCTCCAGATGCTGCCTGCGCCGCACGCCTGGTAGTAGGCCTGCTGGGGGCCCACGCACCAGTAGAAGCGCTGGCACCCGGTTGTCACGTCAGCGTGGTAGCTGTTGGCCGGCTTGTCACGGCAGAAGCAGGCGGCGTCGGCGGGGGCGCACTGCACGGTGGTGGGAGCGGCGGCGAGTGGGTTTCATAAGTGCAACGGTACAAAAAGTGGCAGCCGGGATGTGTTAGAAGCATGAGCCACTCAGAATGGAGCAGGATGGAGCAGCACCGCCCACGGAGGGCACAGCTGCTCGGGCACGCCAATGCTACACCCAGGTCGGCAGCCCCACCTGAGCGCGGGCTCCCACGGCCAGAAGAGCCAGGCCGAGGACTAGGGCCAGCAGGCTGCGCTTCATTGGAAGCGGGGTGCGAGTTGAAGGAAGGGTTGCTTGAAGGCGGCACGGGCCGAGAGGGGCAGGTGGCGGCGCCGCTGGTGGTGACTGGTCGGTCGGGCGGGTCAGGCGGGTAAGGTGCCAATCGCGGCGCTGGCCCAGCCTTTAATCTCCGCCACACACCTACAGCTTCCCCGCGCCTCTCCAAGCCCATTTCCGCGGTGAGTGCTTACAGACCTGCACCTTCAGCTCAGCTTCAAACCTCCCACCGCGGCACAGGCACCGCGTATGCTGGTGTAGCACGTCACTTTTGGAAATGCTCGATGGGCGATCGGTGCAAGGGCTATCAGTGGTGCGGCGGCTTGTGACCACCCGTACCCTCTGCCTTTGCTGCCGCTGCCGCCTCATTGGAAGAGAGGGGAGGGCATGGAGAGAGCACCTACTGCCGCTGCGCAGGGATCCCCCGAAGCATGAAAAGCTTGATCTGTGTCTTGAAACGACAATCGAGCGCTGCACTGCTGCTGGTTGGCATGGGACCGCTCGACCGGTCACCCCCCCCTGGAGGCACAAGGTGCCGAGCAGGCACTGAGAGCTGCCGACTGACTGTGATGCGTACATGCATCCACTTCTTTGCGAAATTCTTGCCTTTTACAGCCAAGCACATTGGCTTGTGGCGCAGCAGGAGGTCTGACGGGTGGGGGGAAGGGGTACGGGAGGTGGGGATAGGAAAGGAAGGGTGGCCGGGCCCTGGAAATGCCGGGCACATCCTGCGCTTACGGCGCAGAGAAAATCCGAGGGGCAGATACAAAACTAAAAGGGACGGACAGTGCCAAGTCAGGTATAACACGGGGCATTCACAACCCTCTCTCCCAGCCAACGCGCGCTCTCACATGTGCTGCACCACAGGCCAGCACTCGGGGCTTCTCTCCCCCGGCCAGGTGGGCTGGCTAGGCTGCCTCATAGCATGTGCCACAGCCGCCCCTTGGGACAGGTCTCTGCCAGGCGCCCTGAGCTGCGTGATCAAGCGCCGCGGGGCCTGGGCGCGGCTGGCCGGCGGCCATTGGCCGGCCCGCCCGCTGCCAGCGCCTGGCTGAAGCTGATGGGTGCGCTGGGGGCTGCCAGTGGTGCGGGCGCCGGCGCCGGCGCAGGGCCGGGCGCGGCCACGGCGGGGGCGATGGGCGCCGCGGGGCCGATAGGCTTGTTGTTGGTGGGGGAGGAGAGCATGGCGGGGGGCATGGAGGTGCGGCCAGCCAGGGGGGAGGGGACGTCCAGGGTGGCAGAGTTGACCATGGCAGCAATCTGCAGCGGAGAGGGTGTGAGGGTAAGAGAGTGAGCCGAATGGGGGCTCCCTACCAGAGCGGAGAAAGGGGAGGGGAGCGGGCACATGAATGCAAGCTGTACGGGAGCAGCCAAAGCATCGGCACATGTCGCAGCGCCAACAACAGCACAACTGTGCAGCCTCTGGCCGCAACAGCAGGCCACCCCGCCTGCCATGCCCCCATTGCTCCCAAGCCGCTGCAGCAGTGCCCTGAGTCCTGCCTACCTGCGCATCCTTTTTCAGGGTCTCAGCCTCCAGCGCCGCCAGCCGCGCCTCCAGGGAGGGCACCCCGCCCGCCGCAGCCGCGCCCGCCGCCGGCAGCCGCTCCGCCACCACGCGCGGCGGCGCCGCCGCCGCCGCCTCTGTCTGCTGCGCGGCCGGCGCGGCCGGCGCAGGGGGAACATAAGTGCCCGCCTTGATGGCCTGCACAATCTGGTCCGCCTCTGCCACCCGGGCGTCCATTGCGCTGACGTACTCGGGGGGAGGGGGCAGGAAGGTGGGCAGGCCCAGCATGACTGGCAGGCGCTCGCGGTAGGAGGCCACGGCGGCGCGGCACGCAGCAGCGGCGCCCTCTGCAGCGGCATACACCTCCTGCGGGCACACGGGGTGGCAGAGAGGGGAGGGGAGCCGGGCGGGCGGCAGCAGCAGCAGCAGGGTCAGCCAACTGGTGGAAATAGCTGCGGAGTGCTTGAAATGCACAGGACAGGCAGGCAGGGAGACACTTGGGTGCCGAGAGTGAAGGCAGGATGTGGGCAGGCAGCGTCTGCAGCCTGGCCCGGTGCCGCCCCCGCCTATCAGAAGCAGCCTCTGCAGCGCCCCCGCTGCCTACCTTCACATTCTTCTCGGCGGTGGCCCGCTGCTGCAGGAAGATTTTGGGGTCGCCCACACCCAGCTTGGCGGCCTGCTCGCCCTGCTTCACAGCCTGCGGGAAGGGCAGGTGGGGGCACACAGGCGGGGCAAGTAGTGGGCAGGCGGGCAGGTGGTTGGCAGGGAGAGGGAGCCACCTTCCACCCCACACCTCACACAGCACCCCCAGCCCAACCCAAGCCAAACCTCACGCCTTGCACACCCAACCCATCCAAGCCCACACAGCGCGGCGCACCTTGTCCAGGCGCTCCCGGTAGAAGCGCGCCTTGCCCCCCAGCTCCGCCAGCTGCTGCAGGTTGAGCTCCACCACCTGCTGCATGGCACCCAGCAGCTTGACGGGCACCTCGGCCGCCACAACCTCGGACGCCAGGCCCGCCGCATCGGCCGGCGCGGCTGCATTGCCGCTGGCCGCGCCGCCCGCGCGCACCGCGCCGGTCAGCCCCTCCAGCGCACCCAGCCCGCCCTGCAGGGCGGCCGCGATCTCAGCGGGCGAAGCGCCCTTGGCGGGCTTGCCCGACCGGATGGCCTGCACCCGGCTCTTCAGGTGGCCGGCTGCCGAGGAGCGGCGCTCCTTGAGGTCGGATGCCTCGGAGCGCAGCGCCGACAGCTCAGCCTCCAGGCTGGCAATGCGCGACTCCACCTCGGTCAGCCGCGCCTGTGGAGGGAGGGAACGGCACGGGCAGGGAACAGGTCAGCAAACAAACGCGAGGACTGAATGGCTGTGCTGCCCATGGGGAGGGGCAGGGCACGCTGGCGGCCCCACTTGGTGCAGCTTTCCCTTCCTGTTGCTTCCCTAATCACCGCCACTCCACACCAAACCCGCCTCCCGTCCACCCTTTGCCAGCCCCATCACCCCTGGCTCACCACGCAAGTCGCCTCTGCCTCCTTCACCTGTCAAAGATAAAACCACGCATCCTCGCACATACTAGTACTTCCCTGATCATACACTGGCTCCCGCCGCATCCTTTTAAGCTGCTCTGCCCCCATGCCGCAACCTCAAACGGTCCCAGTCTTCCACCCCGGCCGCACTCACCGCGCTGGCCGCCTCCTCCTTGCGGTACGCCGCCTCCGCCTCCTTCACCTGCTCCTCAACACTCATCTTGGGCTTGGGGGGCTCCTGAACCTCCTGCAGGCGGGCAACCAACCAGGGGCAGGCAGGCAGGTAGGGCAGCAGGTGAGCACACAGGCTGGGCCAGCAGGGCAGCGTGAGGAAGAGCAGGCATTGGGGGGCCAACAGGCACAGCCCTCAGCGCAGTCAGGAGGAGGCGTGCCCCAGAACCAGAGCAGCTGAAGGGCCTCCCTGCTCTACATTGCACCCCACCAGTCCATCCCCCTGCACCACTGCCAAGCCTTGCCCAGAAAAGCGAGGCTAAGGCACCTGCAGGCGGGCGGCCAGCGCAGCACGCAGCTACTCCATCCACCGCAAGCAGCGTCCCGACTCGCCCCGCCCTGCACCACCAGCAACCCCTGGCCTTGCGCCGCCAACAGAGACTCTTTCGAAAACAGAAAAACAGCACCATGCACGGCTCACACACCTGCAGGCGGGCAGCCAGCGCAGCCCGCAGCTCCTCCAGTGCACGCAGCGCGGCCGCCAGCTCAGGCGCCTGCGGCGGCAGCGGCGCGCCGCCACCCGGGCGCAGCACGTCCACCTGCCCCGTCAGCAGCTCCAGGATGGAGCCGTACAGCTTGCACAGCTCCTTGGCCTGGGTGGTGCCCCCCAGCCGCGCCTCTGCGCGCCCCAGCTCTCCACCCAGGCGCCGCAGCTTGGTGGCAGGCGCCTCCACAGGCTTACTGGGAGGCGGCTTGGGGATGCCGCGCTTCAGCAGGCCCACGGCGGCCACCACAGCGCGCTTGGCAGCGGGCGTGGGCGCCAGCGGGTCGGCGGCTGCCAGCTGGCCCAGGCTGGCGGCGGCGTTGGCGAGGGCCAGCGGGAGGCCAGAGGGCAGCGAGGGGTGGGCGACAGCACCCAACAGCTGGGACAGGGGGCGCGCCTCGCTGGCCACGGTGCCACGTGCGCACACAGCCTCAGTGAGCGCCTCCAGGCCCCGGCTCTTCAGCAGCACCTGTGCGGCGGTGGGCAGAGGGCGGGCATGTGTGGGTGGCGGTGGGCGGAGGGTGGGGGTGGCTGAGCGAGATGGGTGCTGGTTGTCTTGGAAGGCACCCAGCACCCACCAGATGCATGCATGCCCTGGCTGAGATCTGAGTGTGAGCTGCTTGTCCTACGGCCTGTTCCCGGCGTCAGCAAGGCGCCTCAGCGACAGTGGCGGCAAGGGAGCAAGGGAACGGCAGCACCCAGCTGGTGGCAGCACCCAGCTCGGTTGGTCCCAGCAAGTGCCTGTCCCCGCTTGCTTACCTGCTTGAAGTCCACCAGCTTGTTGCCATCGGTGTAGAGTCCATCTCCACGCACCATCTGCGGCCAGGAGAGGCGGCATGCATGCACAGGCATCAGTCGTGCACGAGTGCAGGCCGCCGGCGGCGCAGCTCTGTATGTGCCTTCCGCCGCCGCCCGCCCACCTGCTCCGCCCACTCCAGGGCCAGGGCGCCCAGCTCGCCCGATGAGGCCGCCACAGTGGCCGCCTCCAGCGACTCGCCAGCATCCTTGGCGGTCTGCACCCGCGGCTCGGGAGCCCGCTCGGGCGCTTTGGGGGCCTTGGTGATCAAGGGGGCCTGTGGCTCGGCGATCGCGCCTGCCGAGGCTGCCTTCTTCTTCGACTTCTTCTTGGCCTTGCTGCTCGCGGTTGCAGCCACCACCGCGGGCTGCTCGGCCCCGCCGACCAGCAGGTCGAAGGCGTTGCGCACGCTGGCCATGTTGTGAAAGGCGCAGGGCGCTGTGAAGCGCAGTCGAAGGGTGGCGGAGCGGCCGATGGAGCCCAATTGTGAACAGTCACTTTCCAGAGGCGCAGATGTGTACCTCAGCGTACCTTTGCGAGGCGCCAGTTGGGTGCAAGTTTTGTGCACCCACTTGCGCCCCCTTGCACCTTCATAGCTGCCATTGTATGATGGCACACCACCTCTGCTCAGGCCTGGCTCCCTCTGCACCCTGCCAAAATAAACAGACGCAGCGCGGTCGACGGCAACGGCGTGGCGTATCGCCAGGCGTGTCGCAGCACCAAGTATCCCAGATTCCCAGCTGCCCATCTCCTACTCTTGCCTCGGCATATGTGCTCAGCATCCGCAAAACAGAGATTGCAAGGCGGCCCAACCACAGAGTAGCAGGCTGCAATCGCTGCCTGCATCCACGCTTGCCGGCGGCGCCAGCCCTTCCCGGCGTCCCCCGACTGTTTGCACCTATTTGCAGCATGCTCCTTCACGCCTAATTGCTGCAGTTTGTGATGGAGGGCCACAAAAGACGCACACAACTGATGTGCATGTTGGACGCCAAACTATCATCCGCAGCCCCTGGCCCCCGAACTGACACTGATTGCTGAGCACGGCTAGCCGCCGCCGGCAGGCATGTGCCCCAGAAAGTTGCAATGCATGCGCCACCTCTGCACGTGACTGTTGGCAGCAACGTAGGGGCAGCTACCAGGCAAGCTGGGTGAGCCACTCAGAACAGTTCATATAGCACATGAGATCCTGGGAGAACAGAAGAAAAGGAGCGGATGAAAGCACACAAAGCCAAGAGCAGGCTCGGGGGTGCAATATCGTTATACATGTTGATGTGCAGCAGGCACACAGCCGGCGCAGCACAGCATGACCCACTTCTTACGGGCTCAGGGCGGATCACCGCAGGCAGCCGCGTTCACCAGACTGGGGCTCACTCTCACACGTCTGCCACGCGTGACGGCGGCGTCTCCGGCCGCAGCACCTCCTGCGCCGCCTTCACAGCCGCCGCCTTCTCTTTCTCATACACCTCCACGTAGAGCCACACGGTAGCAGACGCCCCAAAGGCCAGCGCCAAGATGTTGCCGCGGGTCACCACCTGGGGGATCCAGGAGGAGGGAGGAGCAGTTCAAGGAATGGCTGCCCACAGGGATTAAGGCATGGCTGGACAGCTCTGGGGCTGGGGGGCGCGGTCAGCGGCGGCACGGGGATGGGTTGCCTTGCCACAAACATGTGCTGCAGTGTCTTTGCCGCATCCTCGGCCCCCTCCAGCACAGCACCCACTTCATGCTCGGCAAGCTCACCAGCCCACCGGGCAACTTGAGCAGTCCCTGCTCATCCGGAGCGCCGCCGCCTGCGCCGGTGCTGGCCAGGCCCCGCCGCCCGGCAGGCCCCGCTCCCCTGCCCACAGCAGCTGCCCAGGCTGCCACTGGCCGCGCCAGTCTCGGAGAGGCGCAGCAGTTCATGGTCCGACGTGTTTCTGTTGGGTTTGACTGCCCAGCTCAGAAGAAGACGATGAAATGACACGGGGGGGAGGACCCGTCAGCAAGCATTTCGAGGTGGCTTTCCACCTCCTTCCTCCGACTCTCTTCTCTGGAGTCTACGGGTCCTTCGCAGTGCAGTAGACCGCTCCTTCACCTTGGAACCATCGTATAGTAGCAGCCATGTCTTCTCGAGCCGCCAGCATCGCCAGCCTGTGCCGCCGGGCCGCCGCCGCGGCCGTGGGGCAGCGCTCGCCTGCCTTCCTGCCAGCAGCGGCTGGGGTGAGCGCCTTGGAAGTGTGGGGAGTGGCGGGGGGCAGGACCGAAGGCGTCCAAGGCCGACAGAGGGGCCCAGAGGGGGCTTTGGGAGGTAGCCGGCATGACGGCGTGCTGCTCGCCGCACTTCACTGCGCCACCACTTGCCTGCCCCCGCCACTTGCAGCAGACGCGCCCCATTGTCACCGCTGCTGCCGCGACCGCGGGGGCTGCCGCCCACGGGACGATGATGCGAATTTTGGGATTTGATGTGCCTTACCGTTACGTGATAGGCACGGGTGGGTGTGTGCGTGTGGTGTGAGTAGGCAGGGGACACGGACATGCCAGAGAGGCAGGCTGGTGCGTGTGCGCGCTGAGCAGGCAAGGCACCAGTTCTAAGTGAAAGTATATTCAAGCCTGGCTGCAGGTTTGGTGCCCGCACTCGCTCACTCTCCTCCCCGCCCCTCCCTGCCTTCCCCTCCCGCTCCTCCTGCAGCTCCCCTACCCCAACTGTGCAGCCCTGCTGGTGGGCTTGTGCCTACACCAGTCCCCCGCTGCCTTCCCTTCCCCCGACCGTCCCTCCCTCATACTCCCCCCTCAACACTCTCTCGCACTTCCTCTCACTCCCTGCTCTCTCTCTCCCCCTGCTGTGCAGCCCTGCTGGTGGGCTTTGGTGCTTACACCTACGAGACGCTGGTGCTGGCCAAAGAGGACATGCGCCCGCTGGCGGCGGAGATCACGCGCCACCCAGACATCCGCTCCCTCAGGTGGGACCATCACTGGCTGCGCTCCATGGCGCGTGTTCCATTGCTCAGCACCCCCACAAAGCACCCCTGCTGACCTCTGGTTGTGCAACCCGCCCCATCAGCCCTGGCAGGGCGATGGACCAGGATGGAGGGCGAGGCGTTCATTGCGCAGCACCTTTGGCCACCTGCCGGGCAAGCGGGCCCAGAACGAGCCCAGCCCAGCCCTCGAACCTCCTTCCTGCCCTCCCACACTCCCCCAGGATGGTCAACCACGAGGGCAAGACGTTCACCGCCCAGCACCTGCTGGGCAAGTGGGCCCTGATCGACTTTGGCAGCCTGGGCAGCGCCCAGGATGTGAAGGGCATCAACGCCGTCTGCAGGTGCGCTGCGCTGCGCTGCGCTGTGCTGTGCTGTGCTGTGCTGTGGTTGCGCATGCGCAGCGCCCCACCAAAGCGCCAGCGGTGGTAGGCAGGAGTTCTCATTCCAGCCACACTTCCCCGTTTCAGTGTGGTGAATTCATTTTGCCCTGCAGCCGAGGCCGCCCGGCTGCCAACTGATGCCGGTGTCTGACCCTCTCCCTCACGCCATTCCCTCTCACTACCCAATGAGGGCCCCCCGCAGGGCCGCCGAGGCCGCCCAGCAGCGCACCGGCGTGGCGGTGACCCCCGTCTTCCTCTCCCTCACGCCGCACAGCGACAGGTGCGGGAGTGGGCGGCGGTGCTTGCGTTCAGGCTGCACGTTGACATCACCGCCCCTGTCTCCCTGGGCCTGTCCTCCCTGGTTAAGGTGTTCTAACCCCCGCCTCCAGCCGCCTCCTGGGCAGCTGTGCTGTGCTGTGCTGTGCTGTGCCGTGCCGTGCCGTGCCGTGCCGTGCCGTGCCGTGCCGTGCTGCACTGCTGTGCTGCATTGTCGTGCTGCATAAGACAGCTGACACAAACCTCCCTCCCACCGCATCTTCCCTCCCGCCCGGGTGCCGGGGACCTGAAGCGCACGCGCTCCCTCCCTGCCTCTCCCCTGCGCACCCCCCCTGCATTGCGAACCCTGATGTCACTGCACCCCCTGCACAAAACCAACGCTCTCCATCTCTGCCTCTCCCCAGGGTGGATGACCTGAAGCGGGTGGTGGGGGCCGCCGGGCACCCCGGGCTGGTGGCCCTGACCGGCGACGCCGATGGGGTGAGTGGGCGGGCCCAGGAGGGTGCGTGTCGGAGGAGAACGATGGTACAGCTGGAGCCCAGAAAAATAACTGCAGCTGGCAGGGAGTGGGTGGCCTGACTGGTGATGCTGATGGGGCGAGTGGGCGGGTCCGGGAGGGAGTCCCCCGAGGAAGAACTGCAGCTGGCGGGCCGGGGCAGCCCGGTGCTGCTGGCTTGGACCGGTGCTGCTGAGGGGTTTAATGGGCAGTACTGCCACTAGTGCAAGGACAGCGGAACTGGTTGGGTAGCGCGCCGGCTTGACTGGGGGCGGTGGGGGACCCGCGGAGTGGTGCCTTTGAAAATCAGGTTTGTGTGCTTACGTGGCAGCTGGCCGCCCTCACAAGTTCAGCTGGCTGAAGAAGACATTCGAGTTGCTTAGGGTTTCCCCTTGAGGGCCACCCATGTTGGCGCAGGTTTTGGAGTGCGCGCACCGGTTCAAGTCTTTGCAGAAGGCGGCGATGCTGTCGGCCATCAAGGGGGATGAGCAGTACAAGGTGGGGATGGGCAGTACAGGGGAGCAGGCAGTACAAGATGGGATCTACAGGAAGGGCGGCAGGGCAGGGCAAGGCTGGGGATGGGCAGCGCGGCGTGCCTGGGGTGCCCCCGTCCCCGCCTGCCAACTGCCACCTGTCTGCAGAGGGGGGCCACTGTGCCGCCCTGGTTGCAACCTGCGATGCTGTTTGCCCATTCACCAAACCATGGGCTGCCTGGCTTGGGCGGTTCTTGCCGGCCTGCCGCCTGCCTGCAGAAGGGGGACGCCGCTGTGGACGAGGCCTACGTCAGCTCCTTTGGTCAGTGAGAGTGAGAGTGAGAGTGAGGTGCCAGCTTGCAGCTGGCAGGGATGGGCCGAGGAGGCTGAGAGGCACTCGGGCTACCCCCCCCCTGGGGCCACCAGCTATGGTCGCTGGCGGCAGGTGTTTGTTGAAAGGGGAACAGCAGCACGCACAAAAGCAGGGGACCTTCCCTCTTGCCCCTCCTGGTGATGCCTACATGGCGCCCCTTCCCCGCCACCTCAGCGTCCACACCTCCCCTCGTTGCCCTCCCCCTCCCCCCTGCAGTCTATCTGATCAACCCCAGCGGCGAGTTTACAAAGCTGTGGCCCAAGGACGTGACCATCCCGCTGCTGTCAGATGCCGTGTCCCTGGCAGTCAAGGAGTGAGAGGAAGGACTGCCTGCCTGCTGCCAGCAGTGCGCCGGCGCCGCGCCGCCCTCACACTCTGCCCGCTTGCTGCCCTGGGCGACGATACGGGGCATGCATGTGTGTGCGGTCGGTCACAGGCCACGCTCCCTCACCCCCACCGGCCCGACTGCCAGCAGCCACGGCGGTCGGTACCGGTACGCTGTAAATTTTAGTGCACTGTGCCCCTGCACAGCACTTGCTGGCCTCCTGGTGCTCTACCACACCCTCTGTCCGTGGACACCAAGCCCCAGCCCGCCCCATCGCCCTTGTTGCCTTGTGAACTGGGTGGCAGCTGCCAGGCTGGCTGGCCACCTCGCCATGTTGGTTGATGCCCTAAAACGCCCCTTCCCCCTGCCTCCGTGCTTGTGCCGCCCCACGTGTCCTTTGTAAATCATGTCTGCGTGCTCACGCCAACCCTGCATCCCTCTGTCGCCCCTCCTGTGCATCAGCTTGTGACTGCTGATGTGGCACCTGGCTGTGCAATGTGAGACCTGCCCCAGCACAAACATGTTGCACGTTGCATGAACCCCAATGTGGTCTTCAGCCTGCTGCCTGCTGCCGGGTTTGTGCCGACATTTCCTGCCTGTTTTAGAACGAAACAATTCATTTTGCTTTCAATTTAGTAAAGGCGCCAGCTGCAAGCTGTATGGCACTGTGGCCTTGAATGCACGTCAAATGGCAGTGGTTTGAGTGAGGGCCAGGGGGACACACCAGAAGCACCTCACCCTCCCTTGGAATTCGTGAATAGAGCGAAACAA
Organism: Micractinium sp. NFX-FRZ; assembly: GCA_029339195.1. Classification (NCBI taxonomy): domain Eukaryota; kingdom Viridiplantae; phylum Chlorophyta; class Trebouxiophyceae; order Chlorellales; family Chlorellaceae; genus Micractinium; species Micractinium sp. NFX-FRZ. The sequence continues at coordinate 17,428 of JAPTJF010000709.1, forward strand.
GATGCACTGGGTGGGCAGGTGTGGGCAGGGGTGGGCGATGGCGGTGTATGCTGGTGGGGCTTGATGCCCGCAATTCACAGGAAGCTCGGCAGAGGTACTGCCCCGTATTGGCACGTGGGCGGCAGCAAAGAAGATAGCGGCACAACAAGAAGTGAGCTGATGGGGTGAGGGTGATGGCAAGGCATGGCGGGGTGTGCTGAGCACGAGGGGGGCGGGCAGGCAGGATCATCAGAGGCGCTGCCCCCTCCACGGCAGCAGCAGTGCAAGGCGGGAGCAATGCACAGGTGTGACATGGGTGGGTGTGGTGTGGTGATGGCGGGCTGGGTTGTGTGTGAGGAAAGCAAGAGGGGCGCAGTCAGGCAGCTACAGAAGGTGCACAGCCACCTCCAGGGCGGCCCACACCAGGGCACCGCAGGGCAGCAGCAAGGGCAGCCAGGTGAACACCAGCAAGGCGAGGTGGGGCAGGCGGCTTGAGAGCCCTGGGGCAGAGGAGCTGAGCCTTACGCTGCCCAGATGAGCACGCAGCTTAGCGCATGCGTGCGGCTCAGGGGAGGTGACGTGGCAGACAGCGATGCCTGTCGGCAGCAGTGCGCACAGGCGGCAGCTGCCGGTGCCGCTGTCACTGTCGTGGGTGCAGCTGCCCGTGCCGCTGCTGCTGGGGCTGCTGCTGCTCTGCCTGTTGCTGTCGATGACGCCTTGTGGGCTGGGAATGCTGGTAGCTGGGACAGAAGGTTTCACCTGATGGTCCCGCCGCTGGGCAGCCTGTCTGCGTGGTGCCTTGCCGGGGGCCATCGCAGCGCCGCGCTGCCTAACCGGCGGCCGTGAGCGCTGCGCCCACCTGGCGTGCTGTGCGTGCAGTGCCAACGCAGCAGTGGGCAGCAAGAAGCCGACTACAACGGCGCACCAAACGTTCACCATCCAGCAGGCCTGCTCCCGCTGTAAGGCGTGCCAGCTCTGCTCCGGCATGCCGGGCACCAAAGCCAGCAGGGCAAGGCGTGCGCAGCGTGCAGAGCGCGCACATGCGGCGGCCTGGCGGGGGAAGGCCGCCTGCATCCAGGCCAGCTGGCGCATGCGGGCCAGCACCGAGCGCAGCGCCAGCGCCTGAACCCACAGGTGGTGCTTCAGCGGCAGCGGCAGGAGCACCGGCAGCGCTGCCAGGAAGAGGGCCTGCGCATGGGAGAAGCAGGAAGGAGCGCAGGCAAGGTGGCAAGTTACTGCCACTGCGGTGTTGCATTGCTGGTTGGGGGTGGTGGCACGCACCCCCGCGGTCCACTGGTGTTGCATTCCCACATGCCGGCACCGACTGTGCACCGCTGCTTCCTTCTGCTGCCTGCACAAACTCCTTGGTGCATGTGCTGTGCATGAGACGAGGCAAACTCACCTCTGCTGTCAGCCATGTGCCGAGGTCGGTGTCGGGCAGCAGGAGGGTGATGCCCACAGGGACCCACGCTGCAGCCACAGATGCTACGATGACACGCATTGCGCAGATAAAGGCGGTGCGTCCGCTTGAACCCAGCGTCAAGGCGCGGCGGCGGGTGGCCGAGCAGGTCAGCAGCATCCCTGCCAGAGCCGTGTGCACAGCCCCTGCCACCTGCTGTTGCGGGTAGGCCAGCGGCGGCAAAAGCACGGCTCCAAGAGAGCCCTGTCCGGCGAGCATGCCTGCATGTGCAGGCGAGGTTTGGTAAAGGGTGAGGGTCTGGGGCAATGGTTATTAGCAGCGTGGGGCACGCAAGGCACACCGCTGTAGGCATCCCAGTATCCCTTGTCGATCAGCTGCCGCCATGCAAGGCATGGCAGCTACCAGATGCTGCCGCAGCTTCCTGGGCAGCTGCAGGGTGCAGCCGCCTTGCCTCTCGCAGCCCACGCAGTCCAGCGGGCGGTCTGCGGACCTACAGAGTGCCTCTATCTCGCTCCAGGGGCGGGGGTGCGTGGTTGAGCGCGCTCCCCGCGAAGTTGCGGAAGGCCTGCCGGTCTCCAGCGCTTGCAGCGGCACGCGTTCCTCGCAGCGTGATGCACACAGCGAATCGGGAGGTTTGAGAGGCGCTGGTGCATCAACTGCGGCGTTCATGACCACTGCTTCCTCGAGCCTCAGGTCAGGACACCTCAGGATGACGGCTCGCATGACGTGGTACCTCCAGCAGTCACTGTGTCGCGTACCCTATCTATCATTCCCCTGGTCACCTTCTTCACATTCATCACGACACCAAACAGCAGCTG
>JAPTJF010000710.1:0-19628 GCA_029339195.1 Micractinium sp. NFX-FRZ
GCAGGCGGCATCCCTGCACTGGCTGCTTGCCTGCAGCCGGGCCGCAGACGCACGCTGTTTGCGCATGCGACTCATGCAATGGAGAGCATCGCCCAAGAAATCCCGGCTTCAGCGGCGGCCATGGCTGCTGCCGGCTGCTTCACAGCCTTGATTTGGTGGCTGCAGCACGGCAGCAGCACGGACGGGCGGCAGGCGGCGGCTGAGATGCTGCGTAGCCTGTCGGCTGCCAGCGCAGAGGCCAGGGCAGCCATTGTGGCAGCAGGCGGCATCCGGGCCCTGGTGCAGAGCCTTGAGCGGGACGGAAACGAGGAGCAGCATGAGCCAGTGACAATAACCCTGGGCAACATAGCTTGGGGCAACCCCGCCCTCCTGGAAACCATCGCAGCTGCAGGTGCCGTTCCCTTGCTCGTGCGCCGTCTGCAGCAGAGCGGCAGCGAGGTGGAGCAACGAGCGGCCGCTGGTCTTCTGTGCGGCTGTTTGGATGCCAGCCCTGAGGACAGTGCAGCGGTGGTGGTGGCCAGCGGCGGCATTCCTGCGCTGGTGCGCTGCCTGGAGCGGGGGAGCAGCGAGGGGATGCTGCACGCGTGCACCGCTGTGCTCCATCGCGTGGCCCAAGACAGCCCCGAGCGCAGGGCAGCCATTGCAGCTGCGGGTGGCATACCCATGCTGGTGTGGCGCCTGCAGCACAGCAGCATTGAGGCAGAGCAGGAGGACGTGGCATGGCTGCTGGGAGCCTTTGCGTATGGCAGTGCCGAGCGCAGCACAGCCATCGTGGCAGCAGGAGGGGCCGGCGCGCTGGTGCAGCTCCTCGAGCGCAGCGGCAGCGAGGGGGCTCAAGAAAAGGCGGCCCTCGCGCTTCAAAGCCTCTCCTTTTGGGGCCCAGAATGCAACGCAGGCATCGCCACGGCCGGCGGGGTGGCTGCCCTGGTACACTGCCTGGGCAGCAGCACTGGGGAGGAGCTGCTTAGCGCGGCTGTTGGTGCGCTGTGCAACCTCGCACACAACAGCCCCGAGCGTTGCGCCGCCATTGCAGCTGCGGGCGGTGTCCCGCTGCTGCAGCAGCTGCGGCGCGGCGGCACCAGCAACCTGGTCAGGCAGGGGGCGGCCGAGGTTCTTGACAACATAGCTGCTGCCGGTCAGGCCCAGGCGGCAGCATGGGCTGAGAACGCAGCAACCAGCACGGCAGTGCCATGCCATGCTGCTGAGGGGGCTGCAGCAGCTTCAGCGGATGCCGAGGCACCAGCCGCTGCCCTGGAAGCTTGTGCACCCGTCGTCCCGCCGGCGGACACGGCTGCTGCACCAAGGGTGTGCGCGGCAGAGGGCTGCACTCACACCCAGCACCTGCGCAGCTGCAGCGGGTGAGCGTGTGGGATGCCTGCCTGCCTCGAGTGCGGCCGGCATGCAAACAGTCATGCGTGCGCTTCACGCTTGCCTATTCAAGAGCCCATCCCTCTGCGAAATGGTGTTCTTGCATGCAGGTGCCGGGCCGTGCGGTACTGCAGCCCAGCCTGCAGCCGTGCGCACTGGAAGGCACACAAGCCCGAGTGCCGGCGCCTGCAGGCCGCAGCCGATGCTGCCAGCAGTGCTGCCCCCCAGCCCTCGTCCCCGCTGCAGCCGTAGGGACACACCTGGTACCATGATGCCCCAAAGCAACACCACGCGGGCGGGCCAGCCCCGTGGATTGATGCCTTAGCATGCTGCCTTTTTGCTGTGCTGTTTGCATCGCTTTCAACATTGCCATCCCTTTCCTGAACCTTGGTTGCATTCTCACGGCATGTTTGGTTGATTCCAAGTTACGGGGGGTCAGCGCCGTGCACGGGTGCACTTGGCATTTGGGGGGAAGTGAACAGTCAAGACAGAGAAGATTGGAACATCACGATAAACACGATGAGAACGATGATGCCAGGTACTCCACCAACGTCCAATCGCTGAGCTGCCAACACCGTCTGGCGTTCCTTCCCACTGCTTGCCAGCATCACTTACAACTGTTGCCGGCGGTGGTTGAACAGCGGTCTTCCCTGGCACGGGCCGGCTTCACAGCTGCCTGTGTCCTCTGGCCGGCCCTTATGTGCATCATTGCTATGTTGTATGATTGACTGATTACTGAGCTGCCCTAGCCAGGGCCAGCTTGACTGCCATCTCCATGAGAGCGGCTGCACCAGTGTACTGCCGCACGGCCAGCAGCATGCGCAGGCGGAGCTCCTGCAGGGAGCGGCGGCACGGAGGGCATAGCACACGCTGTGGTTGCCTGGGCAGGCAGGAGGGCGTGTTGGTGGGCGGAACGGTGCGCAGGCGGCGCTGCTGCGGACAAGGGCCTGCGCGGCAAGTTGGGCAGAGGCGAGGGAGGGTGGCATCACAGCGCGCACCATGCGCGCAGCACAACACTGCACGTGGGCACCACAGCGCAGGCGGCCAACACCCTCAACCCTAGTGCCCCTAGTGGCCCCAGGCAGCCCTCCCACCTTGGACGCCCTCTCCTGCGCCGGCAGGGTGTCCAGCAGTGCAGCAAAGCTCCCCACCAGCTCGCCGTCCAGCCCAGCAGCGGCCGCTTCTGCCTCCTCAGTTGCCGCGAGAAGCGCGAGGCATATGTCTTGGGCAGCAGCGCCTGCCCCGGCCGCTGCCGCAGCTGCCGCCGAGCCCGCGGCAGGGAGGGCAGGGGCAGCCGCCGCCACCGCAGGAGCAGCAGGGCCAGCCGGTGTAGCCACAGGTGTGGCTGCCCCCAAAGCAGCAGGAGTTGGAGGAGATGGGCGGCTGATGACGGCAGTGGCAGCAGGGCTGCCCCTGCCTGCTGTGCCAGCATCCACAGACGTCTCTTTGCGGCGCTTCCCACCTGGCTGCCCTGCCCCCGCCTCTGACTGTGCGCGTGCATGCTTGCTTGCCCGCTCGCCGCCGCTCGGCTGCTGCCGCCTCTGCCGCTGCTGGCGCTGCTGCTGCTGCTGCTGCTGCTGCTGCTCCTCCCGCTCCACATCTGGCCCCACCGCCTGCTGGCTGGCCTCTGCTGCTGTGCGCTGCTGTCGGCGATGGTCGCGCAGCTGGCGCTCGTGCTGGCGCTGACGTGGCAGCGACGCCCACTGCAGGTGCGTCTGTGCGTCCAGAGGATCAAGCAGCAGCTCAGCGCCGTCGGCATCATACAGCACGCACAGCAGGCTGCATGGGGCAGGGGAGGGGAGGGGGGAGGAACTTCCTTGAAGGGGCACAGAGGGAGAGTGTTGGTAAGGGTTGCCAGTGAGCCGTGCAGAGCATGGACAGCAGGCGTTGTTGGTAGGCATGCAGCATGCACAGCAGGCTGCATGCCGGGGCGGGAGGACATCAGGCAGGGAGGGCATCGGCTGAGCACCGGTTGCAAGACTACTACACGCCAGCTGCCTGCCTGTCGTGGATTGACAGGCCCGCGTCAGCAGCAGGCATAGCGCGTCAAGCAGCCTCTAAGCAAGCCCCACACAACAGGCAGCACCCCTGCACACATGCCCCTGGCAGCCACACCCACCCGCTGCGCAGCACGTGCGTGACGCGGCAGCTGTACCAGTCGCCCGACCGCCCCTCGTGCGGCCACCACACGTGCAGCCGCTGGCCCACGTCTGCTGCTGCCGCTGTGGGGCCGTCTGCCGCTGCTGCTGCTGCTGCTGCCGCCGCTGCTGCCGGTGCAGGCGCCCCTGGGGCCGGCTGCGGGCCGAGGAACTCGTACTCTGCCTGCCCCAAATCCAGCAGCGCCTCCTCCCCGTCCTCAAACAACACGTGGTGCTTGCTGCAGGGGGGCAGGGGGCGGGGCCCGAAGGCGTTGATGGTGGTGGGGTGCTGCTGGCAAGAGGGCACCAGCCGCACCAGCACAGCTGGCTGAGTGCATCATGTAGGCCGGGTGGCTTACAAGAGGCAGGCAGTGCCAGGCGGTTGGACCCACTCACCCACTGGGCGTGACCTCTGCCACCCGCCCCTCGTGCCGCTGCCTCACGCCATCCAAAGTCAACCACACGCGCAGGCGCCGCCCCACCGCCGCCGGCCCGCCGTGCACGCTGGCGCGTGTGTCCTGCTGCCGCTGCCGCTTCTGCCCCTGCTGGCTCTCGCCTGGCTCTTGCTTCACCAGGGCGCCACCCGCTGCCAGGCTGGCGCTGCCAGCAGCCGCCCGGCGCGGCCTCTTGCGGATTGGAAGCTGCTGCTGCTGCCCCTCTGAGTCGCTGGCAGAGGGCGCCGGCTTACGCTCTCGCTGCTGCCCCTCGGAAGACTGTGCCGCCGTGGCTGTGCGTGCGGCGGCAGCGGGAGGCGCTAGGGCGGCGGCCAGCAGGCAGAGCTCTCCTGAGTGGTGCAGGTTCGCCAGAAGGGACCGTAGGGCGTCCAGCGAGCGGCACCCCTGCAGCTGCGACAGCAGGGCGGGGTGCTCGGCCAGGCTGCAGGTGGGAAAGAGGGTGGATGGGTCGGTGACAGGGTGGCGGGGAAGGGAAGCTGCTTCTGATTTCGTGTGAACGCTGATGTGGCGCAGACATTGGTGACCAAATTGGGCCCCGCCTCAGATGCACCCACACTAGGGGGTTTCCTGACAGGAGCCCCACACTAGGCATACCAGCAGGAAGGGAGCGAATCCGCCAAGGCAGCTTGACAACAGATGGGCAGGAGGAGGTGAGGTGCTGTTCAATACAGAGGCGAGCCAACAACACCGAAGCCTGCACGGCACACACCTGCGGGCCGGGAAGTTGAAGAGGTGCAGGGCGTCGTCCAGGCTGGCGCCGCTGCTGAGCTGGCGCCACGCCACCGCCAGGTCACGCGCCACCGCAGCTTCCGCACGGTTGCCAAAAGTGCCCAGGCTCTTTTGAACAGGGGCAGCACCTGCGGCTGCATGGCAGGTGGGCAGACCAGACCAAGAGTGACAGCGGGCAGAGGCGACGCGTACCACCCGACAGGTAAAAGGTGGAGACAATGGGTGGCCAGGCAGGCGGCCGACCTGGAGCAAGCAGTTGGGCGGGGACGGTCGGGCAGGCAGGCAAGCGGATGGGCAGACAGGCAAGCTGCCCCGTCCCGTAAGAGGCCGCCCACCCCACGCCTCCTAAGCTTTAGGCAAAGTGGGCAGCCAGAAAGCTACCGCCGGCGGGCAAGCGGGTCGCACCTGGGGGTGCCCCCCCGTCTCCCAGGCCATCCGGCACGTACAGCCGGGCGCTCCACTTGCTCCCTTGGCAGCGCACCACCCCGCGGGTCACCGGCACCAGGCTGCTGGCATCCAACCAAGGAAGAGCACGGTCTGACGCTGAGGCCGCTGCCGTGGTGGGCGCTCGCGCCGTGGCCGCTGCACCGATGGCTGCTGCCTTGCTTGCCGCTGCTTCCGGGAATTCTGTCTTGATGCGTGTTGATGCTTGGGCTGCTGCTCTGGTGACGGCACGTGCCTCTGTGGCAGCTGGCTTGGTGGCTGCACAGGCCTCAGCGGCAGCTGCCGCTGCAGCCGCCGGGGTGCTGTCTGCCCCGGCACCGCGCAGCGGTGCAGCTGCTGCCGCCGCCCCTTCAGAAGGCCCCGCTCCGCTGCTGCCCGCTGCTGCGCTGCCCGCCCGCGCTGCCGCCCTGCCCGCACTGCGGGCCGCCCTCTGTGCCTGGATCTCGGCTGGCAGAGCGGCCCGCGCCAGCCGCGCCAGCTGCCCGCTGGCTGCCAGGCTGGCAATGTGGTCCTGCAGCTGGTCCAGAGTGCCGCAGGCTCGCACCCCGGCTGCCAGCCCCGCTTCCTCGCCCAGCCTGCAGCATGCAAGTGAGATTGAGGCCGGAGTCGGTTGGTCAGTCATTCAGCAATGATCAAAATCGGAGCTCCGCCTGCATGCCTCCCTACCCAAGGTGCATCCTCGCATAGGGGGAGTGAGCAGGCAGGGGTGCGGGGGAGCATGGCCGGAGCTGTTCAGCAAATACAATGTGTAGCGGGCGCATCAACATATGTGTGGTTGCAGGCGCTGCCGCTGGTGTGCCCACCCGGCAGGGGCCACAGAACAGAAGAGGTCTCGAGCCCCACCCGGCTTTACCGCTCACCCTCCCCACTCTTTCAGCCACAGCATACCAGCACTGCGCACTCCACCCCCCCAGCCCCACCTCTCCAGGCAGCAGTTGAAGCGCGCCAGCTGGCCGCTGTGGGCGCTCCGCCTCGTGTCCCCGCCGCGGCGCCAGAGCAGCATCAGGTCCCTCGCAACAGCAGCCTCTCCCGCGCTGCCAAGCCCGGAGAGGAGTGCTGCCCTGTGGGCTGTGCTGCTGCTGCTGCGTCCGCTGCTGGGCTGGCCTGGCTCGGTGGCGCCTGCAAGGCAGGGGGCCCCGTGTGGGAGGGGCAGTGCGCGTGAGTGGGAGCTGATCTGGGGTGCTATAGGCGGGGCAAAGCCGGTGCAGGCAGGCCTGCTGGTTGGCTTTCATGAGCAGGCAGGCAGGCAGGCAGGCAGGCAGGCAGGCAGGCAGGCAGGCAGGCAAAGGCAGGCAGGCGAAGGCAGGGCCCGCAGCACGAGCAGGGGCAACTGTGCCAGCGGCACGGGCAGGCAGGGGCAACCGCACGAGCAGTAAGAAGCAGGCAGGGGCAACTGCGCCAGCAGCAAGGAGCAGGCAGAGGCAACTGTGGCACGGGGTGCCCGCTCACCTCCTAGGATGGGCCGGCCCTGGCCATCCACCGGGAGTCGGAAGCGGGCGCACCACCGCCCCGACCCTTCCTGGGCCACACCTAGCCAGCGCCGTCCCTCCGGCCTGGGCGGCACCGCTCCCGCGCCTGCCGCGTCCGAGTCCGCCGCTGCTGCTGCTGGCGCGCCTGCTCCCCCTGCCGCTGCTGGCTCTGCTGCACCCCCTGCCGCTGCCTGCGCAGCTACTCCCTCTGCCGCTTCCTCAGCGGCGGGCGGCAGCGCTGCTCCTGCGAGTCCTGCTGTGCCCGCACCACCAACACCTGCTGCTGCTGCTGCTGCTGCTGCTGCTGCTGGCATTGCTGCCCCAAATGCTGCCTCGTCAGCGGCGGGCTGCTGCACTCCCGCTGCCAGGCCCGCACCAGCACCACCTACCACTGCTGCTGGCACTGCTGCTCCCTGCATTGCTTCCCCTCCTGCCGCTGCCTCTGCCACCTCAGCCTGCACAGCCTGCCGTGGCTGCTGCCCCGGCTGTGGCTGCTGCCCCGGCTGGCTTCTGGTTGCGCCACGCCCCTGGCAAGTGCCCCGCTGCTGCTCCCGCCTCCCCTCTAGAACAGCGCCGCCGCTGGCTAGCTGCGCTGATGCCGCCTGTGCGCCCTGCTCCTCCCCTGCCGCCGCCACCAGCTGCGCTTGCACACGGTCACCAAGCAGCGTCAGCCGCAGCTTCACCTGCAATGGAAGGTGTTGTAACGGCGGGGCGGGCTGCTCCTGCTGCTGCTGCCCCTCTGGCGGATGCTGCACCTCCTGCTTGGCACCTTGCTGCTGCTGCTGCTGCTGCCCCCCGGTCTGCACTCTTGCCTCTGCACCCCCCCGGCTGCTGGGCTGCTGCTGCTGTACTGCCTCCCCCTCCTCCTTGATTCGGACACAGCTGGCAGGCAGGCCCTGCTGCACCCCAGCCTCTGCTGGCAGCAGCTGCAGCGGTGGGTGCTCCGCCGTAGGCGAGGCGCGCTGCCCAAGCCGCAACACCCGCGGCAGCAGCGGCATCTGCCGCTGCCCATGCTGCTGCTGCTGGCCACGCTGCGACTGCTGCTGTGGTGGTGGCTCATTGACCGTCCGCGTCAGCGGCATGCCTGCAGCTTGATCCGGTCGGCCAGAAGGCAGCTGCCCTGCGTTGCATTCTGACGCTGCCACCGCTTGCTTGCTGATGAGCATCCCTGATGGCTGCTCCTGCTGCGCCTGTCCCTGCTGCTCCTGCTGCAGCGGCGCCGCACCCTCCTGCTGCTGCTCCCCCTGCTGCAGCGGCGCCGCGTCTGGCCTTTTGCCGCCGCTGTCCGCAGGTGCCGGCGGCAACGCGTGCTGCTCCCCATCCTGCTCGGAAGCAGGCCGCCCCCGCTTCTGCGCCCGCTCCCACAGCTGATCCGTTGTTGCTGGTGGCACGCTGCCGACCACCTCCTGTGGCTCCTGTTTGATGCTGACAGGCGTGGGTGAGTGCTGTCCCAGGCGTGCCAGCAGGCTGCTGCTGATCATGGCGGTGCTGAGCGGCGGAGACGCCTCGCCAGGTGACGGAGGCGGCGGCGCTATGACGCCTGCTGCCGCAGCCACCGGTGAAGGCGGTTCATCTCCAGGTAGCATGGGCCCTGTGATGCTTGATACGGGAGTTGAGTGGGCGAAGGCTGTCGGCCAGCAGAGTGGAGAGCGCGGGGAGGGTTCCGTCCGATGCGATGCCTGCACCAGGCACCCCGATCTAAGCTCTTTGCCAATTGAAAGAGCCCTGTGGGCAGGAGACTGCGCCAATTTGGGCAGGGTCCCACCAAGGCGTGCCTGCTGCGCTCACAAGCGGAGAGCCCTTCTCGAAAGCCTTTACGCCCTTGCTGTTGTCTGTTTGATGGCAGAGGAGGATTTGGTTGTTCGGTGGGCCTGACGGTCCGTTCAGCACGCAGCTGGCGAGGTGTGCGACGAATCTCGCAATCGGCTTGCAATCCCCAAGCGCAGGTTCCCTGTGCGGCCATGTCGGATGTTGGTGCGGTTGCAGCAAATGGAGGTGCCGCCGAAGCGGTGTCTCGCCGGCTGAACAGCACTGGCGCCAGCGGCGGCGGCGCCAGCGGCGGCAGTCCGGGTCCCGGCTCGGGGCTGCACCGGCTCGTGTGGCGCGTGGTGCATGGGGCGGCAGCTGTGAAGCAGGAACCGCTTGAAGCGGAGCTGCACGATCAAGGACAGCAGACAGTACACTCGGCTGCAACCACGGCTGCGCCTCCGCTGCCGTCGCTGCAACAGCAGCAGCAGCAGAAGCAGCAGAAGCTGCCAACAGAGCAGCCGCAGCAGCCGAAGCCGCCAGCAGAGCAGCTGCAGCAGCCACAGCAGCAGCTACAGGAGCAGCCACAAAAGCAGCCACAGCAGCAGCCACAGGAGCAGCCACAACAGCAGCCACAGGAGCAGCGGCAGCAGCTGCACCAGCAGCAACCTGAGCAAACGGCCGACTCCGCAGGCACAGCACCCCCGCAACCTGCTCCGACGCCGCCTGCAACCAGGGAGCAATCTGTGGGTGCCCATGCGCCACCCCGCAGCATGGCAGCACCAGCACGTGCAGGGCGCACGGCAGGCAGCAAACAGGGCCAGGCAGCGGGCACAAAGCGGAAGGCAGCTGCCGGCGGCGGCGCCCCTGCCTCTGCCGCGGTCGCGTTGCCGCCACAGGCAGCGGCAACAGCGGCGGGGGCGGCGGCAAGCAGGAAGAGGCGGAGGTTGGAGCTTGCCGGCGGCAGGATGAGCTGGCCGCTGGGTGTTTGCTGGCAGGGCAAGACATGCATCGTCCGCCTTTCTCTACGCCTGGACTCTCGGGGCTGCCCCACCGGTGAGGCCCGTAGAGTGGCTTCAGGAGCAAAGTCAGATTTGGTCGGTCAATATGGCAAGCAAGGGGTGTTTGGCTTGGCCCTGCCCGACTGTATCTGTTTGGTCACCCTGCCTGTCTGCCTGCCTGCCTGCTCGCCTTGTCTGTCGCCTCCCTTGGCTCCCTGCTCTTGCTCGCCATGCAGCCTGGAGAGCACCAGTAGGTGGGGCGGTGGGGCGGGTCGGTTGCTTGGAGGAGGGCACACACTTGCTCAACCCATGCCTCTTGCAACCCGTTCTGTCCTGCAGCCTCGGCACCCCGGCACGAGGCGGTGGTGGGGCGGACGGGCAGCATGGCGGAAGGCGCTGTGGCTCGTGACCTGGCGCTCACCTGGCGACAGCTCAGCCTGGGCGCCAGCATGGACGAAGCGCGGGAGCGGTTCAATTACAAGCCAGCCAGGTAAGGCTGTGCAATTCTCATGCCACACTTGCTTCCCACACCTGCTGTCTAGCTGTCTCTCCGCGCCCCCTCTCCTCGCCACGCAACGTGCCTGCCTGCCGCTGCTAAGCGCCACCCCTTTCCGCCCGACACGGAACTTTGTAGCAGCCCTCAGTGGCGCTTTATATAAATCTGCGCTTACTCTCTCTCGCACTGCCATGCAACCAACCATCACGTTGCCCCGTTTCTCCCCAGGCATTCCCATGCATGGATCACGTCACTTACCAGTACCGGCTTCCCCACACCCGGCCCTCCTGCCCTGCAGCTTGCGGCGCTTCAAGCCCGTGCTGGCTCAGCTCCAGGCGTGCTCCGACGTGGACGACCTTCAGGCACTCCTGGAGAGGCTTGAAAGCAGCGGCACACTACGTGAGATGGGCGCCTCCCTGGCTCCCGCAGCAGCCGACCCGGCAGCGGCAGCGGCGTATGAGGCCGAGGCAGCGGCGCCGCAGCGGGCCTTCGGCGGGCGGGCGCGCAGCGGCAAGCAGCGGCGGGGCGGCGCGGCCAATGCGGCTGCAGCGGCGGCAGGGGCAGGTGCAGGGGCTGTGGTAGGGCAGCGGTCGAGGCAAGAGGAGGAGGCCGAGGCGGAAGCAGACCGAGAGCTTCTGCTGAGAGTATGCGTGAAGAGGGAAGCTGTGGAGCAGCTGCCGCCACGGGTGGCTGAGGAGCGCAACGACCACAGCGTGCACGGCGTGCCGGCGGCGGTGGGGCGGCGCCTGCGCGTGTGGATGACGTTGGATGGCGTGAGGCAGCGGCACGAGGCGCGGGTGGCAGAGCTCACGCCCAGTGGGTGAGCGGGCCCAACCGCCTGGCACTTATCCTGAGCTGCCTGCCTGCCTGCCTGCCTGCCTCGTTGCAAGCCGCCCCGCCTGCCTGACACGCCGCCCGACGCACCGCCTGCTGTGTTGCTGCATCTGCTGCCCTCTGCCCCAGCAGCGCCCCACTACAATCAACCCCGCCCCCTGCCCCCCTGCAGCAAGCACCACGTGTTGTTTGACGACGGGGAGGAGGCGCTGCTGGATTTGGGGCAGGCAGAGTACGAGTTCATCGGCCCGCCGCCGGCCCCTGGGGCGGCTGCGCCGGCAGCTGCGGGGGCAGCAGCAGCAGCAGAGGCAGACGACCCCACAGTGGCAGCAGCAGACGTGGGCCAGCGGCTGCACGTGTGGTGGCCGCACGAGGGGCGGTCGGGCGACTGGTACAGCTGCAGCGTCACGCATGTGCTGCGCAGCGGGTGGGTGTGGCTGCCGGGGCAATGCCTGCTGTGTGCTGCCTGCTGCACGGCTGCCTGCTACGGGCTGCAGGTTATAGGACGCATGCCTGCTCAGTGGCATGCGACAGCGGCCTGGCCCTGGTGTCTGTGCCAGCTCTCCTCCCCTGCCCTGCTCCCGTGCCTGCCCGTCTCCCGCGATTCATGCCCGCCCCCCTCCCCTGCCGCTCGCCCCCCTCCCCTCTGCGGCCCACCCTCGCAGCCTGCTGTGTGTGCGGTACGATTCAGACGGCTCCGAATTGCTGCTGGACCCCTTAGACCCACAGCAGCAACTGCAGTGGGCCTGGCTGCCACGTCAGCGCCAGCACGAGCGCCAGCTGCGCGAGCACCGACGGGGGCAGCGCGCAGCGGCGGCGGCCGCCCTGGCGGCGCGGAAGCTGGATGAGGAGCGGGAGGCTCGGCGGCAGCAGCAGCAGGCGCAGGAGGGGCAGGCACGGCAGCGCCAGCACCAGCAGCGGCAGTGGCCCCAACAACCCCTGCCGTCGCAGCCGGTGCACGGTGCAACCAGGCTGCAGCCCGCAGCGGCTGGCGCGGCTGGCGGGGCACCGGCAGCTGCAGCCAATGCAGCTCAGGCCACCGCAGCTGCCGCCTCAGCTGCTGCTGGGACTGCTGCTGTGCCTGCTCACCTCTTCCAGGCGCTGCTGGACGCGTCAGCAGCGCCAGCTGGCTCGGCTGCGGGCCTCACAGCGATGCTTGTGGGGTCCTTCCAAGCGCTGCTGGACACCCTGCCAGCGCAGGAGCAGGCCATTAAGGTGGGCTATGTGTGTGTGTATGTGCGTAGGTGTGTGTGTGTGTGTGTGTGTGTGTGTGTGTGTGTGTGTGCACGTGTGTGTGTCCCCTTTTGAATGCCTGCAAGGCGGCCAGGGGCGGTGTGCTGTGCCGTACACTCCCCCTGAACACACCCCCGCGTGCTCCCGTGCACTGCTGGCACCAGATGACGGGGGCAGCAGCCTGCTCCCTGTTTTGAAGTGCCAATGCGACAACTGGAGTGTGCATCACGCCCCCGGTGCTGCACCGAGCATGCTGCCCTGCACCGTTCGCCCACAGGATCGCCCACGCTCCCCGCCTAGTCGACCATAGCGCCCGCCCCTCCCCTCCGTGCCGCCCCTGCATCCCTGCAGGAGCGCCGCCTGCGCGTGCTGCTCGGGGCACGGCAGTATGGCGGCGCAGCAGCGCTGATGCAGACCGCCGTCGATTTGGGCCTGCTGCGGGCCGCACAGCGAGCGGGCGCCGGTCAGTAGGCGCCCCCCGCCAGGGCACTTGCTGGCGCTACATGTCCAAGCACGCATAGCGTGCCCGTGTGGCGAGGCGGGGCGGCAGCCCCCCTCGCTGGCATCACGCCCTCAACTCGACAGCACATCTGCACTGCCTGTTGGCTTGCTGTCGGCCGCGTGCGAGGCGTGCATGCGAGGGACCCCGCCTCCCTCCCCGTCCTGCCCTGCCTCGCCCGTCCGGCCCCTTGCACTGCCACAGCCCTGCCCTGCTTCCCCTGTTCTGCCCTGTGTCGCCCACCCAAGCGTGTCTCCACCCTGGCAGCGATCGCTGTTACAGCCAAAGGTTGCAGTCAACCAAGGGAGTTTGCTGGCCATGTGCAGGAGGCGGAGGGTGTGTGTATGTACGTATGTGCGGGTGTAGGAGAGGATGGCGGGCAGAGGAGGAGGCGGGGAGAGGAGAAGCCCCTGCGGCAGATGGGATGTCTCCGGGGGCTGGTGTGCAGCAAATCGGAGGGTGTGTGTGTGCATGTTGGAGGGGATGGGCAGCAGAGGAGGCGCCCCTGCAGCAGCTAGCAGGCCATGGGGTTCCCGGCGGGAAGCGGGTGTGCAGGTGCAGCAAGGGTGTGCCAGGTGGCCGGTGCTTTGGTCGCTGACGCTCGAATGAAAGCAGGTTTGGAAAGGAAAGGAAGCAAAGGAAAGGATGGGGTTCCCACACGGGTGGTTTGAATCAAAGAAGGGAGGGAAATGCGTTTTGAGAGCCTCGAGGTAGGGGGAGAGGGAGTACACAAATGGGGAGGAATCGGCAGGGGGGAGGGAAGGTGGGCAGGTGAATGGGATACACGGCTGGGGTGGGTGTGGAGCGGGCTGGCGAGGGGAGCTGCTGGACAGGGCTGCTTCCCTGCCTGCAGTGAAAGGTGAGGGAAGTGCAGGGGGCACCTTGGGAGGTGGGGTGAAGGCAGGAGGGGGGAGCTGTGTCGTGCCAATGTTTTGGGGCGACCGGAAAGAGAAGGCAGATGGCAAGGCATGGAACAAAGGCAGGGAAGTAGGGCAGGGGCAGGGGGGCAAAGGGACGAACGTACTGGGTGCAGGGCCGATTGGCAGGGGAGTGCTGCAGGTCGTGTGTTGGTTTGGTTGTATTGGGGGTGTAAGAGAACACCGTGGCATAGGACAGCGGCATGCCGGGCGGCGGGGGCTGCATCATTTTGCACAGAGCGCACGGGCGGCGCTCTGCACTGCGGGTGAGTAAGCGGGGACTGTGCATGTGCACGTGGGTGAGCATAGGGGCGGGGGGAGGTCAGTGAGAGGTGAGTTTGCTGTGTGAAATGGCTGCACTCTTCTGCCATACTCCACCTATGGGGTGGGACGAAGCTGCCGTGCAAGGGGTGAGGGGGTGAGGGGCTGGGCTGCGTGCGCAGGTGTGTGGGGCAGCTGTATGGGCAGCTGCGCGTTGCCGGGACAGTGGCGGGGAAGTGTCCTGGGTCCGGGCCTAATGTGGAGCAGCGCCTGGGGAGGCTGGTGTGGCGGGCGCTTCATGCGACTCACTAGGCGTACGGGAGGCTGGTGGGGCGGGGTTCAGGTGCCTCTGCCGGCAGGGGCATCTGTTGTGCTGTATTGGGCGGCACGGCGGCGATCTGCTGTGCGGCCGGGCCGATATGAAGCAGCACAGGGAGGGAGCAACGATGCAGCCGGCCCATCGGTCGGTCGGTCGGTCAGTCGGCTGGCCTAGAAGTTGAGCAGGCGCCGGTCCCGCCGCGTCAGCTGCACGCACACAGGCTTGACGTTGCCCTGCCCCCGGCGGCAGGTGGAGCCGGCCTTGCAGGGCGGGTGGCAGGTGCGCACAAACCCGGGCTGCCCGTTTGCTGGGTCCTCGTCCTTCACGCACGTCTTGCAGCTATTGGCGTCATTCCCGCACTTGAAGCCTGGGGCACTGCAGCCATGTGGGAGGCATAGGGGGAAGAGGCGATGAGGTGAGGTGGGGTGGGGTAGGATGGGGCCAGCAGAGCACTTGGCGGCCTCTTCCGTACTGTTGCAGGATGCATCCGTGCAATGAGCGGCAAGGGAAGAAGGGGTGGGGCAGGGCTGGGCAGGGCGGGGGGATCCAGGAGTGTACCCCTTGCCGCGCCTCCGAGTGCTGTGGCGCGGGCAGGGTGGGGGTGAACCAGGAGTGTGCCCCTTGCCGCGCCTCCCGAGTGCCCCACCTGCAACGCGCCCCACGCCACAGCTGGCCTCCCAGCCCAACCCGTTATCCCTTCCCCCGTGCCCGCACGCTGCCCCCTCCCCTCACCAGTCCGGGCAGAAGGCCGGGCACATGGCGCAGCGAGGGGCGCCCGTGTCGGTGCGCACGTTGCACGCAAAGTTGAGCTTGTTGCAGCAGATGGAGGGGCCAGTGAAGCTGGGGGCACCGGCGCATGTGCGCTCCGTGGCTGCTGTGCACGGCGCGCGCTTCTCACGGGGCGGGGGTTGCAGCTGCATGGTACGAGGGCGGGCGGGCGGGGTGGCATGAGGTTAAGCAAGGGAGGAGACGTGGTGCCATGGGCGGGCATATCGCGTTGGGGAAGGATGCAAATGCATGAAGGCAACATGGCTGGGAGCATGGCTGCCTTGAGTGACTGCTGGCTGGCCCCTGAGCGGGTGGGCCGCTGCCGCTGCCGCTGCCGCTGCCTGTATGGGCATTCCTCCGTTTGCCGATTCGCATACCACCGGGCCCAATCCTGCGCACACATGCACCTCTGCCCGGCGCTTTCTCACTTGAGCGAGAGCCCGCCGTGGCGCGGCCAGCGCCAGCAAGAGGACGGGCAGCAACAAGGCTCTGAGCCCGGGTGACAGCGAGCCCGCCATCGAGCTGTCTAGAGCGATAGTTGCAACAGTCAGCGATCGAAGAGATGCGGCGCAGTCTGCAGAAGAAGCACTGCTCGAAACAAAAGCGTGTTGACGGCCGCGAGTATCCTAATGAGCCACACCCCGTCCCCCCAGCGGCCGCTGCAATCTTCCTTGCTACAGCCCCACGACAGGGGCGCAGGCGCCGGGTGGTCGTAGCGGTAGCCACATGGCGGGGCCCCGCACCTGTGATGGGCGGCCGCGGCGTGGGTGAGGGAGGGCGCTGTCGATATGACAAGGAAATGATTGAACTTTGGAATGCCTGAAGGGTGCGACACGGCGTGAACGTCCTCGGTGGCGGCTTCCGTGCTCTCCAGCAGGCGAACGTTCACGGAGGTTTCATGCAAGACGAGCACCGGTGGTGTTTCACTACTGCAGTCATCGAGAAGGGGACTGTGGCATCAGCCGTGCACGGATAGGCAGGGACTGGCCGCCGCTCGCCCTCCCGACAGCAGGCTCCTGCCGCCGGCGCCCCCCGGCGGCCACTGCGGCAGCTGGCACAGTACTGGCGGCGGAACCGCTTCCCTCCTCAAGTGCAGCCGGTCGAGCTGGTGCTTGTCAAACTTGTGCGCAGTAAGGGACATGATAGAGCCTCTGTAAAGTGCTGGTACCGGCGCAGGCACGGTGCCTGCCCAGGCTTGCAAGCAGGCTTGCACAAGCCAGCGTGCCTGCTGCGCGGGGGTGGGGAGTGCACTCCACAGCCCATCGAATGCCCTGACCTATCACATCTTGCGCCACGAGTGAGCGCATCTTTTTCTGCTTACACGGAAGCAAGTTCAACAATGATGGTCAGCTACAGTTCTGCCACAGGGGGTGCGTGGCCTCTCGCAGTATCCCACAACACGGCACGTTCAAGAAAAAATGTTGGCAGGGTGAGAAGCTGGCATTGGCTTGCAGGTGGGGCTGGCATGATGGCAGGAATGGGCGGCTGTAAGTGACGTGTATGGCGTGAACGGGGAAGGTGCAGAGGAGAGCAGGGGTGAAAATGAATGGGTGGGGCTGGGCCTGCCGTGGCCCTGAGCCTCTGTCTGAGGGGTGACAGCAACACCAGAATGGGGGATTGATTGTAAGGGCAGTGGAAGTGCGCTCAGTCGCTAGGCTGCAGCAAGGATTGCATTGCGGCAGGGATGATTACGTACGCAATGGTGGTGGTTCACAGTTCACTCTGTTGCTGCTGCTGATGCTGATGCTGCTGACGACGCTCAGGCTGTTGTTACGAGTGCCGCTCAGGCTGTGGGTGCTCCAGCTGCTGCTGCTGCTCAGGCCGCCGCTCCGGCTGCTGCTCCCGCCGCTGCTGCTCAGGCGGCTGCTGGCCCAGCGTCGAATGACCGCCGACTGATGGAGCCCGGGCGCCAGCAGCAGGCAGCATGCCGCTCTCTGGCGGCGGAGACTCAAGTGACAACTGCGAAGTGGCTGGCAGGTCACGGCCCACCACCGTCTCTGGGGTCGGCACCCCAGCACAGGCAAACTGCACGCCACTCGTCGCCCGGCTGGCAGCAGGGCTGGCGCCCGCCCCGCCGCTCGTCCGCGTCGACAGCTGCCCCGCCGCCTGCTGCCCCGCTGACGCAAACGGGGACGGCCGCTGCGCGCCGTCCTCTGTGGCGGCGGGGCCGGAGAAGGCGCCAGCGGCAGCACGCGCAAAGCCAGACACGCTACCAAATGCGGCCACCTGGTTGACAGGCGCGCTGATTGCGGGCGGCCCCGGCGGCGGGCGGCGCGCTACGTCCACGCTGGCGCGGCGGCTGCCGGCGCCCGAGGGTGGGTGGGCTCTGCCGGGGTGGGGAGGGGCCGCCTGCAGCAGCTCGACTAGCTCAACTGCCGATGGGCGGACTGCCGGGTCGGAGCTCAGGCAGCGGTTCATGATGGCGGCGACTTCCAGGGGGCTTTCCTCGGGTATGCTGCGGGGGCACAGAGAGGGAGGGAAGGGAGGGAGAGGGTGGTGGGGTGGCGAGGTGTTGGTGAGGAGGGGGAGGGAGGGAGGGGGTGGGTGGTGAGGAGGGGGCAGGGCGGGGTGGTGAGGGGTTGGTGAGATGGGGGAAGGAGGGAGGGAGGGTGGGAGGGAGAGGGGGCAGTGAGGCAGGGGATGAGGGGCCGGAGGAGGCTGGCGGCGTGCGGTTGTGGCCGGGCGGCTAGCGCAGTGCAGTGTGGCAGCAGGCCGACAAAGGGAGCGCACGCGGGCAAGCAGCGGCGGCGGCGGGTGACGGCAAGGCATGTAGTGCAGCCAGGCCGCGTTACCGGGCCTCGCCAGCAGGCCCCCCGGCGCTTAACACAAGGGGCAGGGAGCATTCACAGCTGGTGCCCCAGTGGCCTGCCCCCATCACTGCCAGCTCAGCTGCAGGCTCCCCACACAGGCGCAGCAGGCGCAGCACGCCAGCTGGCATTCTTGCCTGGTGCCGGCAGTTGCTGCCTCGCAGTGGTTGCCCGCACACTGCCCTCCCCCACACAGGCCCAGCATGCTCAGCAGGGCACTCACAGCGGGTCGCGCAGCTGCCCTCTCAATGGCAACTCCCCAGTGCAGATCTCCCACCTGCGGCAAGGGGGGGGGGGGGACATTGTGGGGTGAGGATAAACAAGAAGGGGAGCACATTGTGGGGCGGACAGGAAGCGGGGACCTTGTGGGGTGCGACGAGGCATGGTAAGGCACTGCCATCAGCATTTGTCCGGCACTGAGAGCGCGTGGCAGCCGAGCATGAACTTGGCCAGGAAACTTCAGACCACATTCTGCTTTCAGCTGGCTGAGTTGCAGGGGGTGCACCCACCGACGTGCACATAGCACATGGGCACATTTCCTCTCCAGATGGCAGCCACACGGCTGAACACACAACTCACAGGACGACCCCAAACGAATAGATGTCGGCCTTCTCTGTGCAGCGGTTGCCCAGCAGCAGCTCTGGAGCGGCCCTGCAGGGAGGCGGGCAGGCAGCAGGCGGTTGCGGGAGGTGACAGACAGCAGACCAGGCCCATCAGCTGTGCGGGAGGGCAGCCACGAGCAGGGAATCCTGCATGGTGGCAGCGGCCTCAGATTTTCACGGCGCAGGGCCGGCGCAGGGGCGGAGCATCAGAACGAGCCACGTGCCATGCGGAGCATGTGCTTGTGCGTGAGAGTCGCGCAGGGAGCAGTGAGAGGGGGACGGGGACGGCTCGGCCCGCCCAGTGCACCCCGTGCCCGCCCGCCCGCCGGGCATGCAAGCGCGCGTACTCACCAGGCCAGCGTGCCCACCGCTCCCGACGCGCAGTCTCCAGCCACGATCTGGGCCATGCCCAAGTCGCCCACCTTGGCGGTACCATCCCTGCGGTACAGGAGGAGGTACAGCAGGCGGTACAGGCAGCACAGGGGTGCGCTCTCAGTCACTCGCCATGATCCAGGCCATGCCCACGTTGGAACACCTTGGCAGTACAGTTCCTGCCGTACAGGGTGCGGTACGTGTGCGGTGTTGTGCAGTACGGGAGGGAAGCCAGGTGTTTGGGACATGCAGGTGCGGTGGGGATGCCGGGTAGCAGGGTGGCGATGGGGCATTTGGGGGCATGCCCCGCAGCCCCGCAGGGGCGCCGCAGCCAGCCAGGCTGGGCCGCCTGGAGTTGTGCTCAGCAGGCCCGGCCGGCCGGCCGGCTGGATGCCACCTCATGCACGTCGCAGACAGCCAGGACGCCAGCGAGCAGCCACAGGTGTCTCACCGCACCCCCCGACACACACACACACACACACACACAAAACGGTGACACCCACAGCCCACAGGGCGCCCCCCCGCCCACCTGGTCAGCAGCACGTTTGCGCTCTTGATGTCCAGGTGTATGATGCGGCGGGAGTGGAGGTACACCAGGGCGCGCGCCACGTCCAGCGCAATCTGCAGGGGCAGGCCGATAGGAAGACAGACACGTGAGAGGGGAAGGTGTGGGTGGTCCTCCCAACTGGAGGGAGACCAGGGGGCACGCCACATCCAGGGCAATCTGCGGTGCAGGCACAAGAGGGTGGCAAGACACGCCGTCTAGCTTGCAGCACGAAAGGCGTTCGCTTGCACTGAAAAGGCAAGACTTGTGTGGAGGTGGTGAGGGAGGCAGGGGTGCATGCTTCCCCCGGGGGTCGGCTGACGCTGGGCACAGCACTGGCCATCCCCCCTGCTGGCGGCCGCCCCTGCCCCATGTGGCCGCCGGCGCGGCCGCACCTTCTTCCCCCTGCGGTGCCACGTCACCGTCTGGGCACGCAGGTTGTGCGCCAGGTTGCCGCCCTCGCAGTATTCGGTGACCAGCAGGGTGCTGCCGTCCTTGAAGCACACGCCCTGCGGCACGTACGCAGCACACGGGAGGCAGCAGATTGACTGATTGATTGATTGATTGATTGATTGATTGATTGATTGATTGATTGATTGATTGATTGATTGATTGATTGATTGATT
>JAPTJF010000711.1:0-19277 GCA_029339195.1 Micractinium sp. NFX-FRZ
GAAGGAGAGGGAGGTGGCGGCGGTGAGGGTTTGGGTGGTGCAGGCAAAGGTGGCGGCAGCGGGGATGGCGGAGGAGATGGTCGTGGCGGTGAGGGGGAGGGTGGTCGAGGAGAGGGGGAGGGAGGCAGCGGGGAAGGAGAGGGAGGTGGCGGCGGTGAGGGTTTGGGTGGTGCAGGCAAAGGTGGCGGCAGCGGGGATGGCGGAGGAGATGGTCGTGGCGGTGAGGAGGAGGGTGGTCGAGGAGAGGGGGAGGGAGGCAGCGGGGAAGGAGAGGGAGGTGGCGGCGGCGAGGGTTTGGGTGGTGCAGGCGGGGGCGGTGGCAGAGGGGATGGCGGAGGAGATGGTCGTGGCGGTGAGGGGGAGGGTGGTCGAGGAGATGGGGAGAGAGGCAGCGGGGACGGAGAGGGAGGTGCTTGGGGCTGCAATGCGGGTGATGGGGGCTGTGGTGAGGTTGAGGGCGGCGGCGGAGTAGGAAAAGGTGGAGGGGGTGGTGACGGCGAGAGAGGAAGGGAAGGTGAGGGGGAGGGCGGCGGCGGTGAGTGGGAGGGAGGAGGCGGGGAAGGTGAGGGGGAAGGTGGCGGCGGACGGGGGGAGGGAGGTGGCAGGGCCGGTGGAGGGGAAGGCCACGGCGGAGGTGGGGGCCTGGGGCTGCACAGCAGGTCAGGCCAGTGGGACGTAATGTCAGGTTGCGAACATGGCATTGGTACAGCTACGCACGGCAAACACTGCGCCCGACTGGGCTTACCATCCTGATTTCATGATACGTGGAGGGAGTGGCCGCGCAGCACAACTCGAGGGCAGATGTTTGCAGCAGCAGGCAGGCAGGTACCTGGGGGGTGGAAGCGGTCGAGGGCTTGGGGGCTCAGATTTTGGGGGTGCCTGCCTTTGGGGGGTAGGGCTAGGAGGTGGCTTGTTTCTGGGTGGGGATAGCCTTGGGGGTGCGGGGCTGGGGGGGAGTGGCGGTGGCCGGGGCACGGGCGGTGGCGGGGGCTCGGGTAGGGGCAGCACCAGCCACTCTGTCAGCGCAGCGGGGTCATTGGCTGCATATAACCCCTCCATGGGCCGCCCGCAGTCAGTGGTGGGCGTGCGCCTGGCCTTCAGTGCTCCAAGGTACTGGGTGCTGCAGCTGGCACGGGCCTGCGCATGGGGCGTGAGGACGGGCGGTACGCACAGGCAGGTGTGGGGGGGCTGTGGGGGCCCGGTACTGGGAGAGCCCTGCAGTCGTGCTGCCGAATCCATGCTTCACCTGCGCATGCCACGGAAGGCCAGACGTGATGCAAGTCCCGTGCTCCTACCCGGCCACGGCCGGCCCCAGCTAGCGAGCCAGCCAACCACCTGCTCGTCTAGCTAGCCATACTTCCCGCCCGCCCGCCTGCCTGCCAGCCAGTCAACCTGCCAATGAGCTCACCGCTGCGCGTATCCTGTAGCGGTGCGGGGCGCTGCCCAAAGGCTCCAGCACCCACTGGCTCAGAGAGGCAAGCGTGACGTTGGTGAGCGCACAGGCCTGAGGCGCACTCAGGCTGTTGGGGCAGGTGGTGTAGGGCGGCTGCCGGCCCACCATCTGCGGCAAAGAGGGAGGGCAGGGGCAGGACATCCATGCAGGCAGTCGTGAGAGCTGCACTGTGCTGTTGCCTGGCGGCGTGGGGGCTGTGCCGCTTGCCTGGCTGCCTCCACCCGAATAGAAGTGTGGGAGGTGTGAGAGGAGGCAGAAGCTGGTCAAGCCCCTTGAGTGCGGGCTGAGGCAAACCGAATGTGGGCGCGCACCCAAATGGTCACGGCCGTGCCAGCCAGGTTGGCTGTGGGGGTGGAGGGCACGACAGCCATGACGCGCCACATGCTGAACACGCCGCCACGCTGGGGCCAGATGCCCAGGCTGTCGGTCAGGCTGCACGCATGGGGGGAGGACGGGGCGGTGGGTGGCGGCAGGGGTGTAGCTGAGGGGGTGCTTGTGCTGCGTGGGGTATAAACTGTGCAGCTTACGACATCGCCTGGTGCAGGAGGATCCAAGTTGCAGAATGCATTAGATCCGGAGGCGCGCAGATGCGGCTGTCACCCCCCGCTGTCAGCGGCGGTAAGGGGCACGAGTCACATGGCGGCTGCCCTCACCCGCATACACTGGCGCCAAGGAACTCTGCGCAGGGGCCAGGCGGCAGCAGGCACATGTAGCCTGTCAGAACCCTTGTACGTGGGCGGGCGAGCTTGATGTTGCTCAGCATAGCGAGCACAGCTGCACTTGCCGGCGTTGGAGCAAACGGTGCAGGAGGGCAGGGGTGGGCAGCTCTGACCAGCCCACGCCCCCAACCGCCCCTCACCTCGCGAGTTGCATGTATCGCGGCCAACCAGCTTGATGTACTTCCTCCCTGCCAGCAGCGGCTGTCTCTGGGCAGACCCTGCAGACATGGCTGAGGAGGGGCGCGTACTGGGGTCGAGCAGGGTGGAACTGGCGTAGAAACAGCACACCACCCATTCAGCAGGCGGCGGCGGCGGCGGCAACGGCAGCGGCGGCCAACACCCACCCGGGATGCCAACAAGCAGGACCGTCATGAAAAGGCACGTGATGCCTGCGCACCACCTCATGGCAGCGAGAGCGTCACGCCGCCCGTCCTGTCGAGTGGCGTATCATCGAAATTCGGACCACATTAAGGACCACCGCGCCTGCAATGCACACTATTCCTGTGCACATCAGCAGCAGCGGACGGCAGGCGAAAGCACGACCGGTCTGGGTGGACGGCAGGCGGCCGCTTAAAAGCCACTCTTCCGAGAGACGGTTTTGTTTGAGAGCTGTAAGGAGTCACCGTTGAGGCGCCGAGGGCGAGTGCAAGGCAGAGCGCCGGTGGCAGAGTCGTGGACGGTATGCTGCTAAGGCATGCCAGCGGCCCTTCAGCCAGCACCGCTCACATGCATGCCTTGTACTACAGCACACATATGGGTGGAGTTTGCACGACACGCTAGCAGGATGAACTGAATGAAGTTTGAATGAAACATTCGAAGGGCGGCATCAGATAAGATTGGCGTGCAACTCCCGAGGCCAGGCGTACGGGAAGGGAGCTGCGCCGGCTGCCAGCAGAGCCTGTTGGCTTCGGCACCCTGCGGGTCGACGCATCACTCTACTGACTTGCACTGGAGTGCAGAGGCTGCGGTCCTCGCCTCTGTGGCTTGCTCCCACTGCAGGCAGCACCTCGGTGGCCCCCACTTCCCCAGCCACTGCAGTGATGTTCGCATGAAGACGTTGCCCTCGTCCGCCTCCCCGAGCTCACCTCATGCCTTCAGCAGCAGCTCACACACACATTCCAAAAATACTTATCCGCATTCCAAAAATACTTATCCGCAACTGAACTTGCGGAAATGCCAGAATTCTGACAACCTGGAAAGGAGAGCGCTGAAACACGCATGGTGAAACAGATGCTGGGATGCTAGTGTGGAGGGGTGCCAAACTGGCACACATCACAACGTGAAGCGGGCCAGCCTGAAGACTCTGCGCGCGTTGCACGCAATTGGGAACTTTTGGCAATCCCTCACTTGTGATGCAGGCGGCAGCGGCCATAACATTTCAGGCGACCTTGGTGCACTCCGGATCCGCCAAGGACGGAGGCACACTCACAAACGCCACCTTGAGCACGTGCAGCATATTATGAGAGGAACAGGTGTCGCCTGGAAACATGTGGACGCAGGGGCTATTAAAGGGGGAAAATGACTCACAAGTTGGAAAGCAGCAGCGTGGCGCCTCCTCGTGCGCAGTCACCCCGCCTGCTCCTGCAGCTGCCCCATCAGCTGCACATACTGCACTGCACGGTGCCGCTGGCTGAAGAGCGCTGGTAGCTGGAACCCCGCTGCACCGGCGTCCTCCACTTGCCGCAACCTGCCGCCCGCTGCATCCGCCGCCTCTTGTAGGACTGCTGCCAAGTCCTGCAGATCAGGAGCACAGCGGGGATGGAGGGTGGTGCTGCCGCCCTGCCTGGTAGGGGGGCAGCGCCATTGCAGGGGTCGGCAGAGCCAGTGACAAAGTCGCACTCTCGGGACGGCTCTCTTCCGCACAGAGCCAGTACAAAACAGGCCAGCCGCTGTTCCTACAGTACCCAAAACAACCGCCACACTGCAGCAGCATCCACACCAGTGACGGCACCACACCACCCTCAGCAGCCGCTGCACCACAGCACCCTCAGAAGCCGCTGCACCACAGAATCCACGCCAGTTGCTGCACTACAGCACCCTCAGCAGCCGCTGACCACAATCTCCATGCCAGCTTCTGCACTATCTGCGCCACTTGCTTCACCACAGCACACTCAGCAGCCCTTGCACGACAGACGCAGAGCAGCTGCCGGTGTTGCACCTGCAGCAGCAGTGCCGCCACACCAGCTGCTGCGGCACACAACCCACACCAGCGAGTGCAGCACACCTGCTGCACCACCTGCCACCCCAACTGTGCCACACACCTGCAGCAGCGGCGCCGCCAGCGCTGCATCGTCCAGCGGCAGGTAGCACAGGTCTAGCGCCAGGCCCAGGAAGTTCTGCTGCGGTGCCTGCACTAAGGGAAGGGCAGTGCCGGTGGGTATGGTGGGCTTGGGTGGCAGCACAGGTTCAGGGCCAGGCCCAGGAAGTTCTGCTGCGGCGCCTGCACCAAGGGGAGCAGGAAGAAGACGACAAACTGGGGCTGGGCAGGATGGGCAGGACGAGAGTGCAGCGCAGGGAGGCAGGCATGTGCGCGTGTGCAGGCATGGCGAGCAGGTTGCCCAGACGCACGGCTGCAGGGGCAGTGAGCAGCTGCTGACCACACACAGCCTCCTGCCTGCCGCGCTGCTGCCTGCCCCTGGCCCCCCACCTGCACGGCGCGCGCCAGGCTGATCCGGAAGTCCCCCACCGCATGCTGCACCCCCTCCAGCTGCAGCGACCCCCGCTGCTTCAGCTGCATCGCTCGGTCCAGGAAGGCCTGCATGTCCGCCTGCCCCGCCTGCAGCACCTGCTTGGCGCTCCTGCATGCGTGGCGGGGAGGTGGTAGGGAGCAGCGCTTGGTCGGTGGCTTGCTTTCAGGCCCCGCCTGCTTGGCAAGTAGCCAACAGGGCACCCGCCGGGCTACCTGGCTGCCTGCCTGCCTACCTGGCGGAAGGCACTGCGTGGCAAAACGCACAGCACAACCGAGTGATGCACTGTGCCGCCGGGCCTGCGGCAGAATGGCTTGCCGGCCTGGCCCATGCTCGTCCACTCCTGATGCAGCTCACCTGGACAGCAGGAACAGCTGGCCCGGCTCGTCGCTCAAAGTCACGCGATGCAGAGACAGCTCGCCGCCGCCCGCTGCCCGCACCGACGGCAGGTCGTCTGCGCCGCGCTCCTGCGCCTTGCGCAGCACCGCCGCTTGGGCTGTCCAGCGGGCTGAGCCAGAAGCACCGAGGCACAAGATGGCAGCTGCCAGTGCGTCGTAGGCCTCTCGCCGCCCTGCGCCGTCTGCCGCTGTCCAGTACAACAGCCTGGGGGAGGAAGAAGTGGGTGTCGGGGTGAACTCAAATTGGGCAGCAAGGGGGCAGGTGGAGCGGCGGTGGCGGGCGGCGGCGGCGGTCCCATCACGAGCAGTGTGCAGCCATTGAGCGATGTTAAACGCACATGTGCACTCCCATATTTGTGTGGAGCTGCTCAAGGGTTGCGCCTGAGCGGGGACGCCGGAGATGGCGAGCGCAAAACAGTGGTGGACGGCTGGGAACTCGCTGCCGATCGGGAGACAAAGCTACCACAGCGGAGCGATCGAATCCCTCAAATGAAACCCCTCGTTGAGAAGGGGCCGCCGACGTGGCTCTTGCATTCTTTCGGAGGCCGCCAACGCGCATGTTTCCACTGTTTCGCGACACGTCATAGCCTTTCCGTTCTGCCAAGCAGCAGCAACCATGGCCACAGGGCTTTTCGCCTCATATGAGACAGAGTACTGCACCAAGAGCACGGAGCTCAGCCGAAAAATAGAGGGCCTGTCAGCACTGCCTCCAGGTGCGCGACAAAGCGACGGTGACACCCCGCGATCAGCAGAGGCGCCCCAGTTGCTGACCGCCTTTGACTCCCGCCTGCCGCTGCAGACCAGAAGCGCAGCAGTGTGCGGGAGCTGGAGGCTGCGGTGCGGGAGGCGGAGCAGCTGGTAAGGGGACAGTGGAGCGGTGGCCCTGCAGCGCCCCCGCTGGCGCCGCCGCCGTCGCCGCTTGCGGGCGCAGCGGCACTCGCCTGACGACCCCTGCCCTGTGCCCTGCCTGCCCGCCTGCAGCTGCAGCGCATGGACATGGAGGCGCGCAGCTACTCGCCCGACCAGGCGCGGCAGCTGCTGCAGAAGACAAAGGAGTACAAGGCCGACCTGGGGAAGCTGAAGGAGGATGCGCGGCGAGCGGCGGGCGGCGGCGGCGGCAACGTGGGTGCTGACACGCGCGCGGAGCTGGGGCTGGCGGGTGACTTCTACCAGACCTCGGCGGGGCAGCGTGACCGCCTGCTGACGGCCACCGACCGCATCAACAAGACGGGCGACCGCATACAGCAGGGGCGGCAACAGCTGCTGGAAACAGAGGTGAGCCAGGGGCGTGCAGGGCGGGTGGACAGGTGGGTGCTGTGCTGCGGGGGCGGGAATGCCAGGGAGGCCCGGTGGGGAGGTGGTGCATTCAGCCTGGGGCCCCGCTGCTGCTCCTGCTGTCTGTGCTCCTGCCCCGCTGCTGCTGCTGCTGCTGCTGCTGCTGCTGCTGCCACATTGCTGCCATGGCGCTTGCGGGGCAGGCACGTGTGATTTTGAAAGGCAGCCTGGCCTGCCAACCAGACGCTGGTGTGTGGGCTGCAGCTCCAACCCGCCGCATGGGCAGCACCAGGCAGGCAGCAGCGGGCAGCATCAGGGAGTGCCCGACCCGTCTGCCCACACCGCTGCCCGCCCCACCCCTACGCTGGCTGCTCGACAGGCCACCGGCGCGGCCATTCTGGCAGACCTGCAGCGGCAAAGGCAGCAGATACAGCACGCACGGCAGCAGGCGCAGCAGGCAGATGCCAACGTGGCAACAGCGGAGGGCTCACTCAAGCGCATGAGCCAGTGGTGGCGGCTGTGGTAGCAGGGCCACAGCCTGGCTAGGCAAGGCCAAGCGGCGGCGCGGCACGGCAGCGCCCCAGCAGGCGGCTTGCCCATTGTCGGGATAGGCAGTGCCCTGCACGGGTGCGGCCACGGCAGCAGGCAGCAGCCTGTGTGGTTTGCAGCATCGCTTGCTGCAGTGGCAAGCCCTGGCCGCCCTGGCCGCCCACCGGCCCTGGCCCTCTCTGCCTCATTCCACCCGACTGCTGTCCCTCACTTTCCGCCCTGCTCGCTGCCTTCCCCCTGCCTGCCTGCCTGCCCGCTCCGCAGGAGCTGGGTGTGCAGATCTTGAGCGACCTGCAGCGGCAGCGGGAGACGATCATACACTCGCGCGACACGCTGCACACGGTGGACTCCAACATCTCGCGCAGTCGGCAGATACTGCAGAGCATGTCCCGCCGCATCCTGCACAACAAGCTCATCATGTGGGGCATCATCCTGCTGCTGCTGGGCGCCATCGGGCTTGTGCTGTACGCCAAGTTCTGAGGCGACAGGGCTGTGATGATGTGGCAGCTGCGGCGGCTCTGCCGGTGAGCCGCTGCCAGTCGGCGCCCCCTGCCAGCCAGCCCTGGACACCCCAGGCCGCTGCTGCGTGTCAGTGGGGCCAGGCCAGCGGCTGCTTGCTGGGCTGCAAGGCCTTGCTGGGCTACCCGCTGCCCACTGCATGGCGGCTGCTTGCCGGCGCAGCCCTCCCCATCTCTGTATTCTTCCCCTCGCTATGTACCTTGTATCCTTCCTGCTCCAGCTGCCTCATGCCTGTTTCTTCATGCACACTCGAATGATATCCAACTACAGGAAAGCACTGTTGGAGCGGAATTGGGCAAACATTCTGGTGGTGGCGGCGCAGAGAGTGCACTGGGCTTGCGTATCGGTGGCCTCTGCATGCCGTCTTGCACACTCGGCGGGCCATGCACTGCTGTAATCACCCTCGCCCTGCGTGCACCCCTGGCTAGCTTGGCGGCCGCCCGTCACTGCCATCATAAATCCATGCACACTCTCGGCTAGGCTCTGATTTATGATGCAGCTAAATAAATGCAGCTGAGCCTGGCTGGGCAGTGAGGATGGTCAGTTGGTAGTGGGGCATGGCGCCGTGCACGCCGCCTGTGGCACACACATACTGGCATCTGGCAAACATGTGTGCCAACCGCTGGTGGTTGGCGGCAGCTAGAAACATACCCGCAGTCTACCCACTGTTGGCGTCTGTTGGAGGACCTCTCCCAGCTGGCTGACTTCATGCATGGGTCGCAGGCCTCATGAGTTGGTGTTACAAGGGAATTCGCCGCTGCCCTGCCTTGGCAGCGGTGCCACCCTCATGAGGTGGGCAGGCGGGCAAGCGGGCAAGCACCTCCGGAGCAGCAGGCACAGCGTGCAGTGGTGCCGGCCAAGCCCGGAAGACCGCAGCAGCAGCATAAAATTATATTGCTAGCCCAGGTGTTTGCATGGGTGTATGTATGGCAGGGAACGGCGGCCACCAAAGCTGGCAAGGGGTGCAGGCTGCATGCAAGGCAGCGGCGGCGGTGGGTGGTGGTCACACAGCCCCGCAGCTGCAGGCCCACAAGGCCCGCCCGCGTTTGGGATCCACGGCGCGCCAAATCATTTCTTAGGCCGATCAGGCGACATCGAAGGACCGAGGTAGGCGCAAGAATCACAAAGCTAGCCCCACAACACAAGTGGTCCTGCTGGCTGAGCTGGCGCTGTCACACAGCCATCTGATCCGGTACTCAAGGAACATTATAAGCCACTCTAAGAAAAACAGAGGTGAGGCGGCACGTTGCGGTTATGTGGAGGCTGGTGCGCGGCTGTGCAATTTTTTAAATGCATATACGGCCCGAGAAAACGGTTGCAAACACTCATGAATGCCTGGCAAAATGCCCCGCCACTGTCACCCCGTGTGAAGTGTGTCATGCCCCACTGTGCTGCAGACGCCTACCACTGCCATGTCGCCCCACGCGCCTCCTGCCCTCTCATTTGTGATGTTGCCCGACGACATTCTGGTGAATGTTAGCCAGTTGCTGGAAGCCTTTGACATGGCAACGCTCTCGCAGTGAACTGCCGCTTTTGGGACTTGGCGCATACCCACCCCGCCTACTGGGGGACCGAACTGTCAGAAGACATCTGTGACTCCAAGGCGGCAAAGAAATTCCTATGGGATTTGATGCGGATATACCCAGTCCGTATTCCCGATGCATGAATAGCACGACATTGTACATTTTGTTAAGCGGTGGTGGTTATGTAGGAGAACAAATCGCATGCTGATGCCACCTGACTTTGAGCAGGAGTCCGAATAAACAGAAACAGAACACTTCACATGTTAAAAACTAATGAAATGCTAATGTAGCGCCAGCTCATTGGTCTGAAATCCAGGTTCCTTTCTAACAGCTGGTCAGCGCCAGGTTGCTCAGGGTGACCACGTCCTGGCCCTTCAGAATTCCCAGCAACACCTCATCAGGGAGGTCTGTAAACAACAGCCGGTGCGCCATGGTACCTGAAAGGCAGGCTACGAAAGAAGCAGGGGGGTCATTGGGAAAAGACTGCGCGCGCCGGCATGGCACTTGCTGTCTGATGGCGGCGGCAGCATACAGGCAGGCGGACCCAGACTTTCATTTTAAGCGGGCCTCTGGAACTTTTTTATACGCTTCTCTGCACCCCTCTCACCTCGAAATGCGGGCCGCGGGCGTCTAACGGTAGCGAGTGGCCGGCAGAGGGCGCGGGGAGTCGGGGCCTATCGCGTTGTTCGGGGCTCCAAACCTTATGATAAATGCGTGAAAACCTAATCGGGAGGCTACGGCCAGGGGAACACGCGTGTTGGGGGTCAGAGAGAAGGTGGAAAGCGGACCTGCAGCGACTCCTCACCAGCTTTTTCTCCTGCCCCCATAATTCCTGCAGCTGCTCCCAAATTTTTCGCCGGCCTCAAGGATCAGTATAAGCCACTCTTAGAAAAACAGAGGTGAGGCGGCCGGCCCTGTGTTTCGCCAACCCGGGTACGGCGTGTTTTCCGTTCCTGGGCCGTACCTGGCTTTTGGCTGAACTTTGGCAGGGCCGTACCTGGTCAGAAGGGGGAAATGGGCAATTTTGGGTGCTGGGGTAGTGCCAGCAGGGCAGGCGGGCGCAGGCTGCCCCTCGCATCCCTCCCTGCACAAATTTCAGGCTTTATATTGATAGTTTCCAAAATTTTGCCGTACCTACCTCCCCAGGAACTTGGCTAAACACAGGGGGGCACAACTGCACTATGTCCGGCTGGGCCATGTGATTTGACCCATCATCCGGCCGTGTTCATTTGATTCCTTTTGCATGATCCTTCATGATGCTCTAAAAAGCTTAAGTCCAGGCGGGCATAAATGAACACGGCCGGATGATGGATCAAATGTTGGCTCGGGCGTGGGACGGGCGGCGCCAAGGGCGGCGGCGCGAAGGGCGGCGCTGACAGCTTGCCGTTTTGCGCTGCTTTTGGACGCTCCGCCGCAATATTATCTGCCATTATAACCCCCAAAGACAGTGCGGAACGCCCGCGCCCGTCTCAGCGCACCGCAGAGCGCGCTCCGGGCGTAACTGCCGCCGCCAGCCTGGCGTGAACGGCGGCACCTGGCTGCCTGCTCCCCAAAAATTCACCTCTTTTTCAAGCTTCCTAGGCCGGAACGTACTTCAGAAACACTATTGAAAGATGGGTAATCTTTGTTTTGCCAGCGGGCAGGCGGGCAGAAGCCGGGGAGAGAGACGCTCGCTGCGGCGGCGCCGCGGCGGCGGCGGCAGCCCGAGCGGCCCCGCTATATGGGGCGGCTACGGTGGATTGTCTGCCCCGCCCGCCCAGCTGAAATCTAATAACAGTGCTCCGCATCATATATGCGCCCTGTCCACTGTGCTACAGCGCTTGTCGCGCTTGGCGCATTTCCGCTCTTCGCCCATTCGCGCGGACCGGGGCTCTCCTGCCTCTCAGAGGGCTCTGAGAGCCCCTACGTGAGATAAAGATAGCAGCGAGATACAGCCGACACCAAATTTCACATCGCCCAGCTGGATGTAGTACAGTTGCACCCCCCTGGCTAAACACGGCGGCCCGGCATGTTGCGACTATGTAGAGGCCTGACGCGCGGCTGTGCGATTTTCTACATAGCACATACGGCCCGACAAAACGTTTACAAGCACCCTGGCTGGCAAAATCCATATATAGCTGCATCCTGCCGCTGCTGCTGCCTCACCAGCCTTCTGTCCTGCCCCCACAATTCCTGCAGCTGCTCCCACATTTATCGCCGGCCTCAAGGATCAGTATAAGCCACTATAAAAAAAACTGAGGTGAGGCGCCCAGCCCGGCGGTTTACAAACGTGTGAAAAGCATCTGACCCGTAAATACATTGCCACCACTCCCAGCTCCATCAAGGCTTGCTGGCACTGCATATCTGACACCACTACCTCACCGCCACTGCATATCTGACACCAACACCTCACCGCCACTTAACCACCCCCCCTTGCAGGTACGACGCCGAGGCGGAGGCCTCCTTTGAGTCTGCCGGCTGTGGGACGACGGCGTCATCCGGCCGCAGGACACCCGCTCAGGTGCT
This sequence comes from Micractinium sp. NFX-FRZ, assembly GCA_029339195.1. NCBI lineage: Eukaryota > Viridiplantae > Chlorophyta > Trebouxiophyceae > Chlorellales > Chlorellaceae > Micractinium > Micractinium sp. NFX-FRZ. The sequence continues at coordinate 11,629 of JAPTJF010000711.1, forward strand.
CGCAGGTGTACCCCCTTGGTGTGTGTCACCCACCCAGAATTTGCTTGGATGCGGCGCCGTGTGCGCCCGCAGGCCGCGCAGCTGGGGACCTGCCTTGAGCCTAACCACACGGCTTGCCTGAGCCACATTGTGCCCAACATCAACCCCCGGTGCAGTGCCAGGCCTGAGCCTCGCTGCGGCGCTCAACCGGCCGCCCCGGTCCATTTGGCGTGTTCAGGATGTAGGGGGGCGGCCCGCCCGCGCACACGAGAGAGGGGGCACGGAGCGCCCACACGCAGGCCGCCCACTCGGGGCAAGCAAAACCCAAGAGAGCACACCGGTACCAGCGCTTCGCCACACCCTGTTCCATGTTGTTGAACGCTTGTAAAGGGGGGCTCGGCTTTGCTCTGGCACCCTTTCCATCTGCCCACCCCCAAACCACCCCACCCTCCCATGTACCCCCACTCACGGTCCTCGCAATAGAGCGAGCAGCCAACTTGTACCTCCTCCTGCCAGCTGTCAGTCCGCCTGTACTTCCTCGCTGCCAGCTGGCAGCCAATTCTTGCAACACTGCACAACCCATACTGCCGTGCCCTGGGCAGCGGGCTGCCGGCCCCATGTCATTCTGGCCCTCACAAGTGTTCAACATTTGCTGCGCATGCCACATGATGACGGCAGCTTCGCTGTTGCTGCTGAGGCGAGGGGTGCCAGCTCAGGTCCAAGGTGGGGCCAGGGCGTGTGCCCCAGGCAGGGTACCGAGGACTCACGGTGCCAGGCAGGGTTAGGAGCCCGGCAGAGGTGACACCGCCAGGCATCAAGTGTGGGCTGTGCTGCCATCGCTGTATCTCTCCTCAGATGCATACAAAGCAGCGTCTTCATGCCAAAGAAGGTCCCCAGAGGAGGGCACCTTGGCAGCGTCGGCGGCGGCGGCGGCGGTGGTGACCTGTCCGTTATGCCCGCCGGCGTGCACGGCGTGCAGGCCCCGCCCGCTGTGATTTCGACAGATCTAGCGACTTTGCAATGGCACATGTAGCCGCAACATGCACAAATGTTTACAAAGCTCATCCAGCTGGGAGGTCAAGGCAGGGCTGCAGCCCGTACTGGGTGGACAAGGTTTCATCGAAGAACGCAGACTGCCTGCTTTGCACGCCGCCGCTGCTCCGCCGCTCCGGGTGTCATACACCCCCGGCTGCCGGGCCCGCAGTTGCTGTGGTTTCATCCTCCAGGGAGGGCGGCTGGGCTGCCGCTGCTGCTGCGGCGGAGGCTCCTTGCTGCAGACTGCTGGTGGCCTCTGCTCCTGTTGTTTCCACTGGGCCAGCTGCGCCGCCCTCTGCTGAGCTGCTATCTGCTGCCACTGGGGCAGCAGCAGCAGCTGCACCCGCTGCTTGCAGGTGTTGGGCCGCTGCCTGCTCCTGCTGCGCCTGCTCGTCTCCCGGTGCTGGCAATGCCTCCAGACGCCGCCGCTGCAGCTGCGGCCCCTCGTCTGCCAGCTGGTGCACGGCAGCGCGGTGCTTCCGCGCCTGCTCCAGGCAGTGCTGGCATGTTTTTTTCGTCCCCCCATCAAACTCCTCTGCAGAAAGCAGGCGGGGCAAAGGGAAAAAACCATTAGAAAAGGCGCAAACTGTGTGATGGCGCGGTCCACAAGGCAGTTTGGCGGGTCAGCCGCTTTCCTGTGCCAGCGGAGGCGCTGCTCCTCCTGTCCCCCCCCTCCTGAGACACCCCCCTCAAACACCTCCCTAGGAAGGCTGGGGTACCCACCTAGGGCCTTGACCGCCCCGCAGCTCGAGCACATGCGCTGCCCTGCGCCGGCGCCAGCGGCGGTGGCAGCGCGGTGCTTCCGCTTCTGCTCCCGGCAGCGCTGGCACCTTTTCCCCCCATCCTCTACAGAAAGCAAGCGGGGCAAAGGGAAAGCCCATTGGAAAAGGCACAAACTGCGTGATGGCGCGGTACACAAGGCAATTTGACGGGTCAGCTGCTTTGCTGTGCCAGCGGAGGCGCTGCTCCTTCCCCCCCCCCCCCTGAGACACCCCCCTCAAAGGCTCAAACACCTGCCTAGGAAGGCTGGGGTACCCACCTAGGTCCACCACCCCGCAGCCCCAGCACATGCGCTGCCCTGCGCCGGCGCCAGCGGCGGTGGTTGCGCGGCGCTTCCGCCTCTGCTCCAGGCAGTGCTGGCATGTTTTTGTCCCCCGACCAAACTCCACTGCAGAAAGCAAGCGGGGCAAAGGGAAAACCCATTGGAAAAGGCGCAAACTGCGTGATGGCGCGGTACACAAGGCAATTTGACGGGTCAGCTGCTTTGCTGTGCCAGCGGAGGCGTTGCTCCTCCTGTCCCCTCCCCCCCCCCCTCTCTCCTGAGACACCCCCCTCAAAGGCTCAAACACCTCCCTGGGAAGGCTGGGGTACCAACCTAGGGCCATGACCACCCCGCAGCCCCAGCACATGTGCTGCCCTGCGCCGGCGCCAGCGGCGGTGGCTGCGCGGCGCTTCCGCTTCTGTCCCAGGCAGCGCTGGCATGTTTTTTTCATCCCCCCATCAAACTCCTCTGCAGAAAGCTAGCGGGGCAAAGGGAAACCCCATTAGAAAAGGCGCAAACTGTGGGATGCCACGGTCCACAAGGCAGTATGACGGGTCATCCGCTTTGCTGTGCTAGCGGGGGCGCTGCTCCTCCCTCCCCCCCTCCTGAGACACCCCCCTCAAACACCTCCCTAGGAAGGCTGGGGTACCCACCTAGGGCCTTGACCACTCCGCAGCCCGTGCACACGCGCTGCCCTGCGCCGGCGCCAGCGGCGGCTGCTGCTGCGGGCGACCCCTCCTCGCCAGCTGCCCCCGGCTGTGTGCCTGCAAGCGAGCTGGCCGCCAGGGTGGGCAGGTCGCCGGCGGCGGCTGCGGCTGCAGCAACGCCGGCGGCGTGTTGCTCCCGCGTTTGCTGTTGCTGCTGCACCGACAGCTGTAGTGGCACGCCTGCAGGTGGAACGTGTGTGCGTCAGCTGCCCTGCCAGCAACCCGCCCTGCTTAATGGCCACCCCGCTGGTTTGTAACTCCCGCCCGCACCTGCCAGCGCCCCGCCACCCCGACACTCAGCTGCTGCTGCTGCTGCCCGCCGGGCTGCAGCGCCGGCCAGCTGTCCCGCTGCGCCTGCTGCTCTGAACGCGCGGGAGGGAGCAGAGGAGGGTGCCGGCCGTTGCTTTGCCTGCCCACCACACCCACACAGACAAAAAAGCGCAGCGCAGCGCAGCGCAGCGCAGCGGCACTCACCCAGCATGCCGTCCATGCCGGCCAGGCCCGGGCCGCCGCCAGCCGCTGCCGACCCGGGCTGCGCGGTCCACGAGAGCGGGCCCTCCTCGCCCTCCCCTTCAACTTGCAGCGCCCCCAGCGGGTCATCATCTGAGGGGGGCAGCGTGGGGGGGAGGGAGTGGGGCGACGTGTGTGCGGGGTGGGGGAGGTGGCGTGGGCGAGATCGTGCGAGATGCAGCAGCAGCAGCAGCAGCAGGCAGCGAGAAGGAGGGGAGGGCGCGATCGGAGAGTGCAGAAAGGATATGCAGGGCTGCGGCAGGGCAGAAGGCCTGCGGACCTGGCGCCGACGCTGGCGAGGTACCGAATGGGCTGGCCGCCGTGGCGCCAAACCCGCCAAACGCGGGCTTCGCTCCGAACGCTGCCATACAAGTGAGGAGGGCGGGTGGCGGCGCTGCCTGCCGCTGCCGCCCGCCCACCACGCCCCCACACAAAAAGCAGTGCAGCGCAGCGGCACTCACCCAGCATGCCGTCCAAGCCGGCCAGGCCCGGGCCGCCGCCGGCCGCAGCCGCCGCTGCCGCCGCTGAGAACTGTCCCTCCACAGCCTCCTGTTGTGCCTGGCACTGCCACCAGTCATCAGGTGGCAGTGGCAGCTGATGCGGCTGCACAATCTGCTCCACCGGCATGCCTGCAGGCGAAGCGGTGGCGGTGTGTGCAGGGGGGAGGGGGCATGGGCATGCCGCCAGTGCCCCGCCACCCCGGCCCGGCCTCCCCAGAACACAGATGCTGCTGCGGCTGCCCGCTGGCTGCACGGTGCGTGCGCTGTGCGACGCATCAGAGCGGACAGCGCACGCCCATGCCGCCCCACTGCACCGCCCTGCCACACTCCCACGTTATCGTGCAGCGCAGCACCACTCACCCGACATGTCGAAGGGGTGCAGGGCCAGTTCCGTGTCCGGGTCGCCGCCAGACCCTGCGGGCAGCTCCAGCACCGCTGCCATACCCGGCCACTGCTGCTGCTGCCGGTCCTCCGCCAGCTGCTGCCCAGTGGCCGGCGCCGGCGCCGCCTGCACTGCCCCAGGGTGTGCGCCTGCCGGCAAGCTGGCCGCCAGGGTGGGCAAGAGGGGCAGGGCACCGCTGCCGGCTGCGCCAGCAGCAACAGAGGCGGTGGGCTGCGCCGCCACCGCTGACAACTGTCCCTCCACAGCCTCCTGTTGTGCCTGGCGCTGCCGCCAGTCGTCAGGTGGCAGCGGCAGCTGATGCGGCTGCACCAGCTGCTCCACCGGCATGCCTGCAGGCGAAGCGGGCGGGGTGGCGGTGTGTGCAGGGGGAGGGGGCATGGGCATGCCGCAAGTGCTCCGCCACCCCGGCCAACCTCGCAGGCTCACGTGCACTCAAAGCAAACGCTGCTCGGCGCACAGCCGCCCCTGCACAACCGCCCAAACACACACACGCACCGGCGCAGGGGGCGCCGCACCAGAGCCCGTCAGCCCCATCAGCGGAGACTCTGCAGCGCAGCAGAGCCGACAACGCATACACACTGTGCCCACGCCGCCGCGCACTCACCCGGCATGCAGTCCAAGCCGGCCAGGCCCGGGCCGCCGCCGGCCGCTGCCGCCGCTGCCGCCGCTGCCGCCCCTGCCCCTGGCTGCGTGCACGGCGAGCCAGGGACACATCTAGCAGCATCAGCGGCGGTGTGTTGCTGCACAGGTGCCCCCTGTTGCTGATGCTGCTGCACCGGTTGCTGCACTGCATCTCGCCGCTGGGTGGTTGGCCTAGTGCTGCGCTGCCATTCCCGTGCCTGCTCCAGCAGCGCTGCCATACCCAGCCACTGCTGCTGCTGCCGGTCCTCCGCCAGCTGCTGCCCAGTGGCCGGCGCCGGCGCCGCCTGCACTGCCCCAGGGTGTGCGCCTGCCGGCAAGCTGGCCGCCAGGGTGGGCAAGAGGGGCAGGGCACCGCTGCCGGCTGCGCCAGCAGCAACACCGAATGCGGGGCTGCTGGCGGCGGCGCCAAAGGGGCTGCTGGCGGCGGCACCAAAGGTGGTGGTGCCAAATGCGCCGCCTGAGGGCGAGGCGGCACCCGTGTTGCCCTTGCACCCATCCTGCATAAAATGAATGGTGAGATGCATCTGAGGGTGGGCAGCCAACACGACACGGAGTGAGGGACAGCCAGGAATACAAGCGCCACATGCGCAGGCCCTGCTGGTGAGGACCAAACCAAGAGAACAAAGCGTTGCGTGCCCCTCTAGCGGCCCACACCATCACACCCCTCACACCCAACCCTGCGCTGCCAGGAAACCTCAGCGCGCAGCTCTTCCACACTCCCAGGCGCACCGCAGGCCACAACCAGCCCCCTTTGTTCCCCGGACTCCCCACTGCATGGATCGAACACACCTTCTTCACTTCCTGAGCTCCCCCACTGCACAGACCACACCCCATCACACCCGCACACCCCAAGCTCTCACCGCATAGTCCTCCCACCGCAGCTCCTCCACGCTCTTGTTTGCGTACTCGGGCATGCAGGAGATCGAGTTGAAGAACACGACTGCTGAGGGGCGGGGAAAGGGGGCGAGGAGAGGTGGGTTGGGGAGGGAGGGAGGGTTGAGGGCATGCGAGGGATGGAGTTATAAGAAGCAACAGACGGCACGCTTGGGCAAGGCGGGGTCCCAAGCAGGCAGGGTACGACGGCCTGCCGGCAGCGGGTCGACTGGCAGCAGAGTAGGGTGGAGGGGGAGGGGGAGTCCTAGCTGAGCGAGGCAAGGCAGGCAGCAGGTGAAGGGGCGCTCGCAACGGCATGCGAGTGGGCAGTGGAGTGCACAGTGAGCGTGCTGAGGGGCCCCTCACCAGACTTGGCGCCCGTGGTGCTGGCATCCTGCTCCTGAGTCTTGCGCCATACCACCGTCCGAGTCCCGCGCGCCGAGCCGGCCCCAAAGCCGCCCGCTCCAAAGCCGCCTGCTGAGGCAGAGGGAAATCGGAGTGACCATACTTATAGTTGGGCCAAGTTGAGAAGGCCCATGTTTCTCCATGGCTTTTCATGGGTCGTGATCGTCACCTGCCCAGCTGCACTGCCCACTGCTGCACACACCACATGCCAGCCACAGCCGACCAACAGGCTTGCACTAATCAAGCAGCCATGGCAGCCAGCCGCCGTGCTGTGCATGCATGCATGCCAGCCAGCTGCTGGCACCACACCGCCTGGGCAATCCAAGCCCCGTTTGCCTCCCTGCACTCCTCACCCGCTGCCGGCGCCCCGGCGCCAAAGTCCGTGCTGCCAAAAGCCGTGAGCCCGGTGGTCTGGCCAAACGCGGGGGCGCTGGCCTGGCCAAAGGCGGGCTGCGAGGCGCCAAAGCTCGTGCCGCCGCCAAAGGGAGACGCGCCAAACGCTGCACGTGGGGCAGGCGAGGTCGGGCGGTGGTTGGTAGAAAGGGATGGCATGTCAGGACAGATACAAAGCAGCAGCCGTGGAGATCAGGGACATCCACTGCCCACATCCGGCGAGATGCAGCAGCAGCAGCAGCAGCAGCAGCAGCAGCAGCAGCAGCAGCAGGCTGCGAGAAGGAGGGGAGGGCGCAATCGGAGAGTGCAGAAAGGATATGCAGGGCTGCGGCAGGTCAGAAGGCCTGCGGACCTGGCGCCGACGCTGGCGAGGCACCGAATGGGCTGGCAGCGGTGGCGCCAAACGCGGGCTTCGCTCCGAACGCTGCAGGTGTGTAGAGCAAGGGCAGGCGGGCAGGGATTAGTTAGGCACATGTTCCACACAGCAGCATGCCACAGCGTTGAGCAGCGGCACCGCATCAAACCGCCTCCTCCAGGAACAGCAGTAGCAAACAGATGTAGCTGCCAGGCAAGCTGGGTGGTGGAGGCGCTTCCTGGTGCCTACCTGGTGCCGAAGCCGCACCAAACGCTGGGGCGGCCCCGAAAGCCGGGGCGCTAGCAGCGGCTCCAAACGCCGGGGCTGCACGGCACACGGGAGGCAAGACGGCAAGTCTTGTCAGGAAGGCTCGGCAACCCAGCGTGGAAGCTGCAGTGGAATGAAAACGTTGACGTTCCCATCCAAGGCGCCACAGCAGGCTCACCAGACTGGCCAAAGGCAGGGGCTGGGGGAGCTCCAAAGGCGGGGGCAGGAGTGGCACCAAACGTGGCCGGCTGGCTCTGCAGCGGGAGCATGGGGCAGGAAGAGGCCTGCTTAGTGGGCAGTGCTGCAGGCGCGGCAGGCAGGCACACCTGACTGAATGATCTACGACTGATGCCCTCCAGGGCACAAACCCACGCAGCTGTTGCCGACACCGTCACCGCTCCCGCCCCGCCCGCACCTGCCCAAACACCCCCGTTGAGGCGGTGGCGCCGAAAGGGCTGGTATTCTGCTGTCCGAAAGCCGGCGTCTGGCCAAAAGGGGACGGCGAGGAGGCCCCAAAGGGGGAGCTCGAGGCGCCGAA
>JAPTJF010000712.1:0-19273 GCA_029339195.1 Micractinium sp. NFX-FRZ
CGCCAAGTTGTGCACGCGCTGGTGGCGCAAATTTGCGCAAGATTTCCAGGTGCGCCATTTTGTGCATGTGGAATTGGTGCCAATTGGCACCACCACTAGGTTTGCGCCAGCTTGCGCCACCCAGGACCTGAGATGCAGTGGCCACGAGGGCACCTAGCTGCGGGAGCAAGCTGGTCGAATGGCATCACGCTCAGCAGACAGGTCTGTGCCTTGCACGTTCACGTCCACACTAGCCACCCACCACGGCCGCACGCACATCCCAGCCGCTGTTGCACTGATGTGTGGCCGAGACAGAGGCCTGGGCAGACAGGGCCAGCAGAAGCAGCAGGGAGACGTGCATGGCCTCTGTGTATTGGGCGGCGGTAGCAGCAGGCAATCTGCAACTGAGTGATGGAGTCAGGCTGCAAGGATGGAGGTGCTTAGCCGGGGTTTGCGCTGCGCCTGGCTTCTTGAGAGGGGTGCTGAGCTGGCAGCAAGGACGAACACGTTCCAGCTCGCGACGATCAAGGAGCCACACGTTTCAGCCACCTGGCCAAGCACTTGCGCATGTGTGATCATTGATGGTGGCATGAGAGGCCGGGCAGAGGGCAGGGCTTCCTGGCCCACTGTGGTCACCCGGCGGTTGCCCGGCAGTTGCGGCATCCAGCTGACAGGCCCTCATCCCACGGCAACGCCCCGCAGTCCTGAACGTAATATGCATGCAACGTTAGTGCGGATGGATGGCGAAGGGAAAGGTTTTGTGGTTCGAAGCGGGAGGAAGCCCACCAACAGCAGCTGTTGTGCCGGCACGACCGCGGCGCCGGCCGCGCTGCTGTTGCCCCTGGCACGCCCCTCCCTGCAGACTTCCGTCCGTGGGTGCCTTCACGAAAGGGCCATGTATTATGCGGGGACTTATTCGGTCCCTTGTTTTGCTGCCTGGCCTTGACAGAAACATGGTGTTATTGCTCCTACTGGCACAGCTGTGCGTACTGTACATGTCTTTCACCGCCTCCGCTGGAACGCTTTATTGGCACTGGGCCATGTCGAGTGCTGCCCTGGTGACCCAGCATGTCAGTTACATAAGTAATCTTTCGGGACGAGCGGGCACAGGAGTCCCATGCAGCATGCGCCTTCCTTGAGATGGCGGCGGCACCGGCGGCACCTCCGCCTAGCGCAGGCAGCAGGGGCGGGTTGTCCGCCCGTGACCCCATCTCCGAGACTTTGCCTTCAGGAACACCGGGTCGACTTCAGGAACATATAACCGCAGACGTCGTCTGCCGCTTCGTCGTGTGTCCGTCCTCCGGAGCGGCTGGTCGGGACCGCAGTGGGCAGCGTTCCCACTTTTGCGGCTGAACCGCCACGTGTTGAGAGGATCGCAGGCATGCGGTCGAGACTGTGCACCGCCGCGCTCGCCGCCCTCCTCCTGGCAGCTACCGCCGCGGCTGCCGCCGTGGCTGCCGTCGCACCGGCGCCGCTGTGCGCCCAGGGAGCAGCTGAGCCTGCTCAGAATGGCTGGGTTCGTGCCACCTCTGTTCCCAGCCGCGTGCTGGACGCAGCACGGTCAGCGCTGGCCAAGCAAGGTTGGAAGCTGTGTGCCAAGCCTTCCACCAAGCTAGTGGCCGCCTGCGCCCAGGCAGGTCTCACCGGCACACTGCGACAGCTGGACCGCCTGCCCTCCGCCGACGGCACGCTCCGCCAGGCCTGCCTCCCCTCTGCCTGCTCGCTGGGATGAGCGTCAGCACTGTTGTAAGCGCCGTCACTCCCGCTCCTTGCCGGGAATAGCTGCGGCGAATCCCCCCTGACTTTACCTTTACTTTTACCTTGCCACCCCGCCCCCTGCTTGCAGCGCCGCCTGTCTGGCACCACCTACCAAGTGGTGCTGCGCATTAGCTGCCCCTCTTCAGGCCTGTACCTGCAAGCGCAGGGCAAGGTTCGAGCGCCAAAGACAGGGACGGTCAAGGTGCGGGGGCCCGCTGAGCCTGCTTCCCCCACACACAGGGCTTTTGGGGCACACACCTTGCCAGGCAGAGGGGCAGGCACTGCGAGGCACACCGGCATTTGCTGCGTTGGTGGGCGACTGTACTGCCATGCACCGCCCCTGCTCCCTTCCAGCCAGCGGATGACAGTGCTCTCCTGCTGCTCCCTGGCTGCTCCCTGGCCAAGCAGGTCCTCAGCATGGAAGGCGCGCGCCTGCCCTCCCCGCCGCCCTCCCCTCCTCCCCGCCGCCCCCCTCCACGGTGAGAACGCAGCGCACGCAATCTGCCCTCCAGCAAACCCTGCCTGCCTCCCATGCTGCAGCTTAGGGGAACGCCACCCCTGCCAGGCAGCAGGGCTGTGAAACAACAACAACCCTGCCCCGCCTTCCCTGTGGCCCTTGAATGCGCAGGCTGCGCAAACCTCCGCCGCGCACGCCGCCAGCTGGCTCTCGCCTGCCCACCCCCCCGCCTCCCCCGCCCTGCGCCGTGCCTCCCATGGACATGTGCATGGCCAACGGCACGGATGGGATGGCGGGTGCGGCACGGCCGCTGTGCACCGCCGCTAACCTGCAATACATGGTGGCTGGGGACACGTACCAGGCGGTAGACGCCGAGCTGCGCAAGCGCGGGTACCTGGCTGGCTGCACTGCCGCCTCCTACATACCAAGCATACAGCTGACCGGCGCATGCCAGCAGGCAAGCGAGCTTGGCAGAGGGATGCTTGCTTGCCTGCTTGCCTGCCTGCTTGATTGCTTGCTTGCTAGCGTGCGTGCCTGCTTGCTTGTTGGACGTGCGCCGGCTAGCAACGCCCAACACACACGCCATACCCTCTTGCCTCCCATGGCTGCAGGTGGTTGCCGGTGCGCAATATTTCCTGCTCTACCCCATCGTGTGCGGGTCCGTGCGCCTAACAGTGAATGCCACCGTGTGGGAGCGAGCACCCCAGGCCGGCGTTCGTCAACCCGCCAAGGTGACGCATGCTGGCCGCGTGCGCGCTGCGCCGCTGCACGGGCACGCTGCCCCGCGTGTGCGTGCTGAGCGCCGCGCTGGCATCGCTTGGCAGACGGGAAATGGGGACGGTGCTGCAGTGGGGATGTGCTGCCTGCCACGTGTCGAGGAGGAACCCAGTGGTGCTGCCCCACATTTGACCTGCTCTTTCGTTCCGTGCCTCCTCGTCTCCTCCTGGCAGGTTGTGGAGCTGACTGTGACCTCCACGGCAGCTCCAATGCCGCCTCCCCCGCCCAGCCCCCCGCCGCCCCCACCCTGCGCCGTGCCTCCCATGGGCATGTGCACGAGTTCCGACCCTGGGGATTTGGGCCGCCCCGGTATGGTGGGGGTGGTGCGGCCGCTGTGCACTGCAGCCAACTTGCAGTATTTGGCGGCAGGCGACACATACCAGGCGGTTGATGCCGAGCTGCGCAAGCGCGGCCACCTGGCTGGCTGCACCGCCGCCTCCTACATCCCCGGCATACAGCTGACCGGCGCCTGCCAGCAGGCAAGAAGGGCTGGCTTGCTTGCCACTAATGGTGCGCTGGCAGGGCTGGTTGGCCCACTCAGCGGGTCGGCTTGCTCTTGGTATGTATGCTTATTAAAGCTCTTTACCTGGGACGCAGGTGGTGTCTGGAGTTGTCTACTACCTGCTCTATCCCATCGTGTGTGGCACCGAGCGGCTGGGCGTGAATGCTTCTGTGTGGGAGCGAGCAGCCCAGGCAGGCGTGCGCCAGCCTGCCAAGGTAAATGGCTCCCGGTCTATGCGCTGCTGTGCTGCCGTGACGGTGGAAGCACTGCTCATGCGTGCACCTGCTGAGCACAGCGCTGGCGTCGCTTTTCAGAGGGGGAGTGAGGCTGCCGTGAGGTTGCTGTGAGGTTGCTGTGAAGGGTGCGGCAGTGAGGGTGTGCTGCCTGCCATGTGGGAAATTCTAACTGCTGCCCACACAAGCATTACCATTTCCCCCCTCCTTCTTGCCTCCTCCCGGCAGGTTGTGTATCTGACTGTGACCTCCACGGCGGCTCCCGTGCTGCCTCCCCCGCCCAGCCCCCCGCCTCCCCCGCCCTGTGCCGTGCCTCCCATGGACATGTGCATCAATCATGGCACGGGGGGTCGCCCGGGAATGGTGGGGTTGGTGCAGCCGCTGTGCACCGCCGCTAACCTGCAATACATGGCAGCGGGCGGCACGTACCAGGCGGTTGACGCGGAGCTGCGCAGGCGCGGGTACTTGGCTGGCTGCACCGCCGCCTCCTACATCCCCGGCATACAGCTGACCGGCGCGTGCCAGCAGGCGAGACGAAGTGGCTTGCGTGCATGGTGTGGAGGCTTGCTTTGCCAAGCTGGCTCTGCCCTAGGGCCTGCCAGCGCACCGCCAGCTGCATGCCCGCCAGCCCACGCAGCAGGTCGGCTTGCCCACAACATGAATGCTTCCTGTGAGTGCTCTTCTCCTGGCATGCAGGTGGTGTCTGGAGTTGTCTACTACCTGTTCTATCCCATCGTGTGCGGCACCGAGCGGCTGGGCGTGAATGCTACAGTGCGGGAGCCCACGGCTGTGGCTGGCGTCCGCCAACCCGCCCAGGTAACAAATGCTCGCTGTGACGCCTTTGCAGCGCGCCGATTAGCTGCGGGTGCCAGGTGGGATGGCCCCCGAACCTGCCACGTTGCGCACCGCTGCAAGCCTGCCTGTTGCGTGCGGCGCAAGCCTGCGCCGTTGGCAGCTGCTGGTTGTGGGTACAAAGTGCTTGCACGTTGATTCGGCAGCCCTGCCGCGGCCTGTGTGCACGTTTTCAAGCTCCTTAGAGCCACCCCGGGTGCACGCAAGGGGCCCACAAGTGCACCCCGCCCTGCCACGCACTGCCAGCCCACCGAGTGCCGCCGAGCAGAGCATGTGTGCCTGTGCGCCCCCCCGCCCCCCCTCTCACAAACTCCCTTGCACCGCCCACTCCGCAGGTACAAGAGCTAATGGTGGCTGTGACTTGAGGGGCCGGCCCGTGTAGCAGCATGTGTGCAGGGAATGCCACAGCGCTAGCGGGACGGCGCTGCCAGCCCGACTTGGGCCGCCAGCTGCTGCCTGCCAGCGTGGCCCTGTGCGTTACCTCTCAACCCTCCAGTTTTGATTTACTTATTCAGTCATCCTGCTTAGTTCCCTGTGCGGGTGCCAAGCCGTCTGCACTGCGGCATATCGTCCAAGGTTGACATACCTGTGTCCCTGCGCCCTGTCATGTTTTCTATCCCACGTTTAAAACAAATTGTGATGTGTACCGCCCCGCTGTGCCGTTGCCAGCAGCTGCAAACGACGAGCTTCTTTATGTAACAAACATGCAATGGATGATCCTGCCCAGCGTGGCGTCGCGGAGGACCTTCTACATGCTCAGCGGTAGTCACCCGAGCAGCTGGCAGCCCATGATTGCACCACTGCTGGCATGAGGGGCGCCGTCGTGTCTGGCCGCCAGAGTCCTTGCCGCCCTGCGCTCAGGACCCCCTGGCACACGTACAAAGCTCGTTTTTGCAGCAGGGTTATCCGTTGCAGCGGCCTCGAGTGCCCCCACATCTTTGTGCCCATTGGTGCCTGATGGCGCCTCAAGCCTGCCTCACGCCGCAGGCGCAGCGCGGGCGGCAGGGTGTGTCAAGGGGTGCTGCCTTCCACAGCGGTCCGAGAACCGTTCCCTTGACTCGCGATACTGAAGGATCGAAGAGCTGGAACAAGCGCCGTTTCCCACCGCTTTGCCTTGCCCTCCGGAGGAAGCTCGGTGGCCGAACCGGACGGTGAAGTGGCCCTGCTTCAGGCAGGAGTCATGCGGTGGAGCCTCCGCAACGCCGCTGCCGTCGCCCTCGCTGTGGCAACCACAGTAGTGGCCACAACCACAGCTGCCGCCGCGGCTGCCGCCCCGGCTGCCATAGCACCTGCACCGCTCTGCAAGGGGCCGCCCTGGCCGGCAAAGAATGGCTGGGTGCCTTCCGCCTCTGTCCCCCGAAATGTCATAGTCAAGGTCAAATCAGAGCTGTTGAAGCGCGGCTGGAAGCTGTGTGCCCGGCCTGCCACCCAACCGGTGGCTGCCTGCTCTCAGGCAAGCCAACTGCCCGTGCAGCGGCCGCTGCTGCTGGCATGTTCCCCGCTTGCCCCAACCGTAGGGTCTGCTAGCACCGCAGGGCCCCTCCTTCTTAACAAACCGAATCGCAGTGCTGCCCGACCCATCACTTTATGCCTTTGCAGGCCCTGCGAGGCACCACCTACCAACTGGTGCTGCTAGTGAGCTGCCGCTCTTCAGGCCTGCACCTGCGCGTGCGGGGCAAGCTCTGGGTGCCTGTGAAAGGCAAGACCAAGGTGCGGTGCCCTGTTGTGGCTGCATCTATTGCACCATGCACCCTACCACTTGTAGTGCTGCGCTGGCAGACGGGCAGTCGGGCAGGCAGGCAGCTGCCTGCAGGCGGGGGCAGCAGGCGCATGGAGCTGCCGGCCCGGCCACCGCTCCTGATCAGACACCTGAACCCTCCACCCCCGCCACTCCCGCCTTTCCGCCCCGCCCCCTGCAGGTGCTCAGCCTCAGTGCCAAACGCATGCCCGCCCCGCCCCGCCCGCCTCCCCCCCGCCCGCACCCACGTCCTCCCCCTCCTGGCCCGCAACCGCCTCTGCCTCCCTCCCCCCAAGCCAGCCTGAGGCACCGCCCTCCACCCCGCCCACACGGAATCACTCACCACTTCCCTCCCCCCACCCCGGCCCCTCCCCGGTGCGCTGGCAGGCTGTGCGCGCACTACCCTGCACCTTGCTCTGAGCCGCTGAAGTGGCGCTGGGCACGTGCTGACACACCAGCAATGCAGGGAGTGTGAGCAAGCGCCAGCACACCTGTGTTTGAGGTGACCGTGGGCTCCCCTGCCCTGCCACCTGCCGCATGCTGTGCAGGCCGCGCCCCCCTCCGGGTCCGCCCAGAGCTGCCTCCCGCCTCGGCCCGCCCTCCCACCCGCCGGGCGCAGCGCTGCCCCCGCCAGCATCAGACCCCCACCCTCCCGCGCCGCCCCCACCCTGCCTCGTGCCTCCTTTGGACGTGTGCTTGGGGACGGACGCGACATGGCCGCTGTGCCACCCTGAGAGCCTGCAACGCTTGCAGGACGGTGGGGCGTATGATGCTGTCGACGCGGAGCTGCGCAGGCGCGGGTACCTGGCTGGCTGCACCGCCGCCTCCTACATCCCCGGCATACAGCTGACGGGCGCCTGCCAGCAGGCAAGCGAAGGATGGGCGCATGGGCAGCCGTACTGCTTAGTACTGCCTATGTATGGGTGCATGCAAACAAGCCTGCCCCGGCTGGTCACCACGCACGGGCGCACGGTGCGACCCCACATGCCCCTACATCCCCAGCCCAACGTAAACACACAGTCCCCAGGCTGCTCTTTCGAACGTACCCTGGCGGCTGCAGGTTGACTTCTTCTTGAAGCAAAGGCGGTTCCACCTGAACTACGAAATTGAGTGCGGTGCCGAGCGGCTGGCAGTAAAGGCCGCTGTGTGGGAGCCAGTGCCCCTGTCGGGCAGCAACGCCCTCCAGGTCTGCCAGCACTGCCTGCTGCAGCACTGTTGCGCTTGAGTAGCGCCGCCCGCCCTTGTGCTGCCTGTTGCCTCACTGCCGCATCTTGTCCTCCCTTGTGCCGCCTGCACTGCTATGCCCCACCACCAGCTCTTGTGCACCGCCTGTGTCTGCTTAGTTTGCTGCCAGCTCTGGCACGCGCCGACAGCTGGCAATTCGTGGAGGTTGTTTGTGCATGTTTGGATGGGCAGTGCTGGCTCTGAGGCTCCAGGCGCCCCTTGCCCTGCCTCCAGGTGCAAGAGCTGACGGCTGTGGCCCTGCCCTGACCCGTTGGATGGCCGCCCTGGCTGACCATGAAATGTGGACCAAACAAGCAGGACCCACAAACTTGGCATGGTGAACTTGGCGCTAGCTTCCCGCTGCCCACTCACAAGCAGCACTGAGCCTCATCCCCCCTTGAGTTATTTCCTTCGTCTTTTCCATTACTTTGCACTGTGTCCATCAATATACGTCCCCTGCACCTCTCCACTGAACAGCACTCTCTCTGCACAATGCTGCTTTCCTTCAGGCCGACGCCTGCGCTGGGCGCGCCGCACTGCGCCGTACTCCTTTCTTCCCTGGAATCTTCTGCACCCCCGCGATGCGTGCACAACACTTTCTTCATCACACTCTGCTTTTGAGCAAACCCCCCTGGCCGACACCTGCACTGGGTGCACGGCACTCCCCGTACTCCCGCTTTCCCGTGAAATCATCTGCACCCACGACGGGCGCACAACACTTTTTTCATCACACTTTTTTCATCACACTCTACTTTCCAGGTGACTTGCCTGTCGGTGCCTGCGCCTGCGCTGGGTGTACAGGCACTGCCCAGGGTCCACGCCAGATCTCCTACCACACCTGCACGCTTTGAGCAGCCCTCTCCCCTGCAGCACAATCTCACAACAACTCTGTGTCCGCCAGCCCCACCATCTCTGCGAAGCAACACCACAACCCGCTTCCTGTGCAAACTGCCTTGCCTTGTCTAGCTGCAGCAATTTTACTTTTTACATTGTAAACACAAAAAGGGGGGAAGGCCAAGGGAGGGCGGACAGCAAGCCCAAGGGGAGCATGCCTCAGCTACAGATGGCCCAGCTGCCGCAGCAATACTGTGAGACTGGACTGCTTGCCTCCATGTTTTAAATAAGAAGTACAGCTGACAAGGCGCCCCCGGGGTGGACGGCAGCTGACTGACGCTGCCAGCGCAGGGGGTGCCGCCCCGCAGGGTGCCAGCGCAGCGGGAGGCCCTCGATGCCACAGAGAGCGCCACGCGCCCGCAAAGAAGGCCGAGCGGAGCAGCCGCACCCCAGCTGCATGCGGTGCTGCTCGTGCTGCACAGAGGGGAGGGAGGCTCACTGCCATGTTTCGGGGAGCCAACGATGGGGTGCCCACTCATCTCCCTGCTGAAACCTACTGTAACCTTGAAGGCCACGTGCTGTGCTGTGCTGTGCTGTGCGGGTGCCAACACCCATAAATTGATGCACCACTGCTCAGCAGGCATGCTCCCTCATGCCCACTGCCTGCCTGCCATCCAGCCAGCCACGTAAAACGGCCCCAGCTCACCTCGGCTGTGCTCGGCATTTGGGATGAGGGCGGTGGGTGCCGCCAGGGCCACTTCACGGCTGGCCGGAATGCGGCCCCGCCTGCTGCTGCTGCTGCTGCTGCGCTCGGCCACACTGTGCGCCGTGCTGAACACTGTTTTGCTGCCGCCGCAGGAACTCAAGCAGCGGGCGCGCCGCCTCTGCCACCCTTGCAAACTCGTCCACCCTCGACTGCAGCTGCCCCTTGTGGGCACGCAGCCGCCCCTGCCGCTGCCTGCTGTCGTCAAGTGCCTGCTGGCTCTCCTCTTCCTCTGCCCGATGCCCCTCCTCCTCCTTCTGCAGCTGCGCCAGCGCAGCGTCGACGCCGGCGGGCGTGGCGTCGTGCACAGCGGTGCTGCAGGTGAGCAGCTGGCGCTGAGCTGTCGCCACCTGGCGCTCCAGATCTTGCTCACGCTGCTGTGAATCAAAGAGCTGCTGCTGGTGCGCTTCCGCCTCTGCTGTTGCCGCTGCCTCCAACGCTGCCGCCTCCGCCTCTGCATGCTCACCTTCCAGCTGCAGCCGCTGGCAGAGCTCGTGGAGCTCTGCTGTCAGCTCCTGCAGCCGCCCCATTCGGGCAGCCACTGCCGCCGCCTGCTCCTGCACGCTGTGCAGCAGTACACTGCCCGCCTCTGCCAGTTGCGCGTCCAGCGCATGGGCCAGGCTGTGCACAACCGCTGGCGCGGCGCCGTTGGCAGGCGCTGCAGCAACGGGCGGGGAGTGCCGCGCCCTGCGACCCGCCTCTGCAGCCGCGGCGGTGGCTGTCTCCTCGGCCTCCTCCTCCTCTCCCTCCTCTTGCTGCGGCTGCCGCCGCTGCTGCTGCTGTGTCGCCTGCTGCTGCTGCTGCTGTGCCTCCTGCTGCTTCTGCTGCTTTTGCGGCACGTGCTGCCGCTGCTTCCGCTTCCGCTTCTGCCGCTTCTGCGGCTGCCGTGGCTGCTGCTGCTGCCGTGGCGACTGCGCCTCCTCTGCCGCCTCTTCCACTGCCTCTGCGCCTGCAGCCTTGCCATCGCTCAGGCTGCAGCAGGGGAGGCAGGGAAGCCCAGAGGGCACACACTCGTCATCCCGAGGCGCAACCACTGTCTGTTGTGGGAGCATGCAGGAGGGGCAGCATGGGCCCCGGTAGCATGTGCAAGGCAGCCACAGAGTGGCATGCTGTGGAGATGGTGGGCGACAGCTGCTGTCGCCGGTTCACGCTGTCTTTGGGGGATGCAGTGGGTAGCAAAGAGATACGGCAGGGGCTGTGGGGCGCACCTGCCGCCGTTGCCGATGGCAGCTTGGCCCTTGGCAGGAGCCATGGCAGCACCTCCCTCCTGCAACGGTGAGGCGTGGGGACAGGCAACAGAGTGCAGGGGGGCGTGGGTGAGGGGGTGGGAACGGTGGGTGGGGCCGCCCAGGAGCCCTGCTCCGCAGCGCCCACTAGGTGCATACGACGGCCAGGTGAGAGTTACTATCAGCAACATCTCTTGAATGTAGCCTGTGCCTTCTGCAACACCTGTCCACGTCACCCGCACACCGCAGCCTGCGGCACGCGCCGCCCACCTGAACCCCGCCGCTCCCGTCCTCCAAGTCGCATGCCGCCGCCGCCGCTGCTGCGGAAGGCGGAGAGTGCGTGCTGGCAGCACTGGGAGCCTGGAATGCTGACGGGAAGACCTGCCTCCATTGGACGGCCTTGGAAGCACCGGCAGGCTGGCTGGGGAGCGCGGGAAGGCCGCGCACTGGGGGCGCAACAGCGGCAGGGTGCACGCGGGGGTCGCGGCCGCCGCCGCCGCCGCGCCGCGCCGGCGCCACGGCCTCGCCGCCACCCGCCTGCAGGATTGGCTGCTCCATTCCTGGGGGCGAAACCGACAGCACGCGGTCCTTGTCAAGGCTTCAGAGCGCTCACAGCAATTGGTGTAGCAGGGCTCTGCTTGCTACTGGCGGTCTCGAGAGCAATTTCCGCTGTAGGTCTCACCTGGAGCTTCATCTGGTGCTGTGCGGGCGCCGCGAGCGCCACCCGAGGTCCGCCCGCCCTGCCCTTGGGGCCCACTGGCGGCAGACATGTTCCAGTAGCGTTGATGACGTCCCAAAACGCACTGGTGAAAAGAATGGCGGCAAACTGGCGCAGTTGCAATCCTGATGCAGAAAGTTCTTCGAGGCTTGGCTCCCCCCACAATCCTCTTTCCGGTCTTCGTGTCTTGCTCCCATGGCGCTGGTCGACACCCCTTACACCGTGCAAGCGCTCAGACAGCTGGGCTACTCGAACTTGGTGCCCGTCGCGTGTGGCCAAGGCGAAAGCCGCAAAACAGGTGAGCCGCTCCTACAGCTTTCCGAGTGTTCACGGCAAGCCCAAGTGCGCCTCCAGCGCAGGCGCACAGGAGGTGGCAGAGGTGTCGCCGCTGCTGCCGCCGCCGCCGCTGCCACCACCGCGTTGCATTCCAGATTCCAGCGTTGCGTTATGTCGCCCACCCTTCTGCCCCCCCTTGCATGATGGATGCAGGCGTGTTTCTGGGCGGGCACCAGTGCCAGGTCCAGAAAGGACAGGTGGACTACTTTGTTGCCTGCTCATGTGACGAGTGCCGCGCCAGCGGGTGCGCGCTGCGTGTGGGCGAGTTTGAGCGGCATGCGGGGGCAGAGAAGTTCAAGAAGTGGAAGGAGAGCATCAAGGTCGAAGAAGGCGGCAGGACGCAGACCCTGAGCAAGTGGATTGACGCTGAGTGCGGGTGAGCGGGCCGCACGACACGCTGCCGCCGCCCTCGCCGCTTCAGCGCGCACTGGGGGATTCCACGAAACGCCTCGCCGGCTGCACATACGTTGCTTGACAAAGCTCTTGGCTGAACCTCAGCATTATTGCGTGCTCCTGGCTTCTGACACCCCCTCCTCCCCTGTCCTGGGCAGGGTGCACGGGAAGGCGCTGGAGGGCAAGCGTGTGAAGGTGTGCTGGCCCGCCGACAAGGAGCTCTGGTTTCCAGGCACAGTGGTGGCGTTTGACCCGGTCAACATCCTGCACACCGTCAAGTGAGCACTGCGGCTGCTGCTGTGTCGCTGCAGCACGCTGTTGCTTCTGCCACCCCTAGGAAGTTGTACCGTCTGTCGCTGAGGCCATCCCCGCCTGCTGCTCTGCCGCTGCTGCCGCTGGCCCGTGCTGTGCTGGTCTGCTTGTGCAGGTGCCTTTGCTGTCACTGCCAGCGCTCCAAGCAAGTTGCTGTGCTGCTTCTATGGTTGGGGACGCCGCTGCTGCAATATTCGCCCCTGCCTCCCATGTGCATGCTGCCGCTGCTGCTTACTGGTTGATGGCACAGGGCTGAGGCATATTATTGTTGAATGTGCCCCACTCCCCTTTGCGCGCAGGTATGACGACGGTGAAGTAGAATACCTGAAATGGGCAGTGGAGAGCACGGCTCTGCTGGAGCCCCGCCAGCCCCCCGGCGCACCCGGCGCCCCTACCGCTGCAGCCTCCAGCCTGCAAGGCACCCAGGGAGCGGCGGTCGCCCTTGCTGCCCTCGGCGGCGGCGGCGGGGGGGACCCCCAGCACCGGCGACAGCAGCAGGCAGGTGATCCCGCGGCAGGGCAGCCGGGGCGGCAGGCGGCAGGTGCCACCGCCTCGGTCCATGGTGAGGAGGCGCCGGCAGGGGGGCCGGCAGCCCCTTTGGGCGCGCCTGCTCCTGCTGCCGGGTCTGCTGGTACCGCTGCCCAGCAGGAGCTAGAGCGGAAGCTGCAGGCACTGGAGGTACTGCTGCCAGCTCAGCAGCGGCAGGAGCTGCAGGCCGCGCGGGAGCTGCTGGCTCGGCAGCTGGAGAAGGAAGCAAGCCTGCAGTCGGGCATCTCTGACCTGCAGCGGCGGGAGGAGCAGCTGCGCGCTCGGTTCGATGCAGCAGCCGAGCGCCGTGCGGCGCTGCAGCGGGAGCGGCAGGAGCGGGTGGATGTGGCGGCCCAGCAGGCACAGCGCAACGCTGAGCTGGCTGCTGAGCTGGAGCGGCTGCAGCGGGGCACAGGCAGCGTGGGGGCGGCCTGCCAAGCCAGCAAAGAGGCGCGGGAGCGGGCTGCTGAGGTGGCACGGCAGGTGGCAGAGGGGGCCGCTGCAGAGCAGCGTATGTCAGATGAGGTCGGGGAGCTGGAGCGGAAGTGCCAGGTGCTGGCAGGTTCAAGCCTGCCTGCCGACTTTGAGCAGCTGATTCGGCAGGTGGGCGGCGGCCCATAGTGTTAGCACCGGCGTGAGCCTTTCCCGACCCTTTGGCCCATACTTGTGCCTTGCCCACTCCCTCGCCACTGCCCGTCTTGCCGTCTGCCTGCTGCCTTCTAGTGTTTGAGTGCTCCCATTCATCATTTGAAAATATCCTAGCCCTAGCCTGGATGCACACAGGGGCCAGGGTCATGCAGCGGGATGCACGCCCTGGCGGTGGGTGGGCAGTACAGGCGTGGTTTGGATGGAGCGGCAGGTTGGGGCGGCAGGTTGTGGTGGCAGAGGTATGTCAAGTGGCAGCGCACATGATGTGGCTGTTGAGACCACGCGCAAAATATCAGCAGTGCCGTTGTATAACACAAGCAGGCCATGATTGCTAAGCATGGGAGAAAGCAGAGGGCGGTACCGAAGCAGCTGGCTCGCAACAGCAGCGCTGCAGTGGGCTCGAGCGGCCGTGCAGCCACTCGGCCATCCAGCCACTCGTTGTTATGCACTATCGGCGCTGCAGCAGATGCGTTCCTTCAGCAGTTGTGTTGAAGCTGTGCCCCCACCGATGGCAGCAGGGAGCCTCAGTGCCAGAGCGAGCGCCATACACCCCCGAAGCACCCAGGCGGAGCCGCTGCCTCCAGCTCCTTGCGGTGCTGCTTGTCCTGCGGCGTGGGGTAAGAGTGAAATGGGCGAGGGGTGTGAGACACTTGAATGTGGCCACAGGCGCTGCCCGCTCGTTGGTTGGTTGTGCATCTGCCTGCCACTCAACCCAAGCATCTCTCTGCCCCAGATGTACTTCCGCCGGCACCCAGCTCGCCTGCCCAGCCTGCCTGCCTGCCAGCCTGCCCATTGCCGGCCAGCTCCTGCCATGCAGCCCCTGCCATGCAGCCCCACCCCACCCCACCTCTGCCTTGCTGGCATCCAGGAATTTGAGGACCTGCTGGGAGAAGCCCGTTGGATCCAGCAGGAACAGGCCCTGCAGTAGAAAAGGAAGCAGCCGCAGAGGATGCTGGTACCAGGTGTGAAGCACCGCAGCTCCGCGATGAAAGGGGACAGGCCAGCGGGGTGGAGCAGGAGCGGGGGAGCAGCCGCAGAGGGTGCTTGGGTGAAGAGCGCAGCTCCGCGATGGATTTGGAGACTCTTGAGGGGTGGAACAGAGACGGGAAGGTGGTGGCATGAGCATGAACACACGGAGCAATGTGCCACGGATCACAGCACAGCACAGCACACCAGGACACGACACGTCACAGCGCAGCACAGCACTCACATGGCCTGCCCCAGGGATCTGCACCAGCCAGGAGCCCGGGGTGGCGGCGGCGCCCTTGATTGACGTGGACACGGGGAAGATGACGTCCTTGGTGCCGCTGCAGGCAAGCGGGGAGAGCAGGGCCGAGTTTGGGATTGCGTGTGCACCAATGGAGCGAAGTGCAGGTGGATGGCAGGCGAGAGGGCACCCCTGCATGCTGTGCCTGCTATGGTCGATTCCAGTGGCCACCCTCCACCTCACCCCCCGCCCTCCTGCAGTCCATGCTACCCTTTCCCGCCCCATCCCGTCCCATCCCCATCCTGCGCTATCCCATCCCGCCCTCACGTGATCCAAAGCACGCGCTTCTTGCACGCTGCCAGCTTGGGCAGCAGCCCGGGGCCATCGAAGTACGCCTTGATCGCCTCCGCCTGCTTCTTTCTGGTGGCAGCTGACACCACCAGCGCCTCAGCCGCTGCAATGCGCAACGGTAGAGGAGAGCGTGGGGGGGAAGCGGTGCAAGTGTGTGCGGGGCAGGGCCTGGCAGCAGTGGCATGCGCGGTGACAGGGCGCGGCAGCTTGCACCCCATGCCAACACGAGTGTGGGCAGCGCAAGTGGTGCATGCTAGGCCATACAGCAAATTGGCGCTCACTCGGCGGGATGATGCCCTTGGCGTATGCATAGCCGGCGTTCGGGGCCCCCATGAAGCCGGGCACTGCAGCCATCTGCATGGTGACAAAGTGGCCGGCCAGGGTGGGGAAGCCTGCAGCAGGTCGGGGTGGAGGGAGGGCTTGAGGAGGGCAGCTGGCACTGGTGGGCCGCTGTGGAGGGCCGGCGGGGGCCGCTGTAGCGGGGGATGGCGGGGCGGAGGGTGCGGATGCATAGTGCATGCGAGAAGGGGAGGCCGTGCTGTATAGACAGGGAGCAACACAGCATGGGGCCCCGTGCCGTGCAGCTCAGCTCAGACGAGCACAGCACGCACAGCATGCACAGCATGGCGCGGCATGCTTTTCTGACCGGGATCCTTGTCTCCCAGAGGTAGCAGCACGGCGACGTCGGTTGACGACGCCTCGCTTCCCAGGTAGCTGCAGCGGTGCCCCAGGGGCGGGGCAGTGCCGGGAGATGGAGGGGCACGGTGAGTGACACCATCCATGACAGGTGGAAAGCAAGCTGCAGGCCAGGCGCTGCGACCCCAGCACCACTTCAGGGCAAGGCTATCCTGAGACTGGTGCCCACTCACTCCATCTTGGCTGCCATCCCGCCCTCCGGCTGGGGGGCGCCCTTGCCGCCGTAAGAGGTGGCGGCTGCAGCCCGGTGGAGGGAAGGTCGGCGTGTGAACCATCTGCCAGCCAGCCATGCTCTACGGTTTCGGTGTCGGTACCATGGGCATGCATGCTGCTGCCACAACAGAGGGTCAGAGGTGGTCCGCATGCCATCGAATGCGCTGGCGGCAGCTGCTCTTGGCTGGGCAGGCATCTTCCAGAATTCACTCACCCCCCACCACCCACCCCCGACCTACCTGCCACCACAGACCGCACGGCGCTGCCGTAGTGGGTGGCAATCCACAAGGCCACCATGCCGCCCATGCTCATGCTGCAGAGCGGCAAGGCAGGGGAGTGGCAGCGGTGGGCCTGATTCAAGACCCCTTGGGGTGAGGGAGACGAGCGGGCTTGGCGGGAAGGTGAGCCGGATGGTGCGACACACCACCCGAGAGCTGCACCCAACCATTCAGCCTGCACGTTCGGCCACAGAGATTCATCACGGTAACACCCTACCCACTACAAGGCCACTACATGGCCACTACTGTAGCCCTTCCACCCACCCTACGACGTCCGGCGCGGTGCCCAGCTTCAGGCTTGCGATCAACTCGACGGTGGACAGAGCCATGAAAGGGATGGTGAGCTCCAGGGAGCGCTTGCCCGCCTTGGTGTCGACTGCGGGGGGCAGAGGCAGAGAGACGATTTCTCGATGTGGAAGAGCAGCCGGACTCTAGATGCAACAAACGAGCTGGCACGTTGAGACAGCGTGCCTCTCGGCTGCCGCCAGCTGGCAGCCGCCAGTGAGGAGAGCGCACCCGAGAGGCCGGCCAGTGCGTTGTCAAAGATGACAACCTCCCGGCTCTTGGAAAACTCCTCAAGAATCTACGGGTACATAAAGTGGGTATAGAAGAGACAAGGTCGCTTTAACTGAGTGCGTAGGCCCTGGAGAAGGACGCAGGCTGGTGGGCAGGCGCAGGGTGGGCGGGCGGGCCGGGCCGTACCGGCATGGGCCACATGTACTGTTGGGAGCCAAGGCCCTGGATCAGCACCAGAGCGGGCTTGCCGCCATCAGCCTTGCCGAAGCGGTGGTAGTTGTACTTGATGTCGCCTGCAGATTAGAGAAGGCGGAGTTGGACGGCACATGGGCAAGGCGCCGCTAGCAAGGTGCCCGCCGCCTGCACGCGTGGCAATGGTGGGCAGGCGGGGCCGCTGGCGGCTCACCGATCTGAACATCCTTTGCGGGACCCAGGAAGCTGATATCGTCGAACGTGGGAGCCGCAGGGGCGGCGGGCTCGGCCGGCGCGGGCGGCTGGGCGTCCGGCAGGATTTCGGTGGAGGCGGACATTTTTCAGTGGGTGAACTCTAGTTGCGGACAATGTGGCAAATTGGCCATCGCGGGTGGCAGTTGGGCGCGGGTCAATTCGCCCGCCGGAATTGTGCCAGCATGGCGCAGCGTCGCCAGCGCGGACGGTTGGCACAACCTGCAGGGCCGTGTGTCTCAAACATGCTGCCATTCGATGTTCCATGTGCTGTGAACCAGCAAGCCTTTCTGCATGCTTATTTCGGGCTTTTCCTCCTGGCTCACTTAAAACTGCAGCTGCTGCCCCCTGGGCGGGCCGCGCTGCCATGCCCAGCTGGTACCATCCCGCACCCGGGCAACCCGCCCTTGAAAACATCAAGTGCTGGCCACTACCCACGAGATTGTCTTGATTACAAATGGTGCCAGTCACTGCCTTGTCGCAGGCATGTAGGTGGGGAAAAAACATGGTGCAGCGTAACGGCCGAGCCGACGCCAGCCAGAGTGCGACGGGGAACACAGAGTAGGAAGTTGGGAGGGCACTTGTTGTGCACCCGGGCGTGCACCCCGGCCACCATTCACAAGCCGCCGACTCTGGCTGCCGCCGCGCTCAGGCTGGCGGTGCTCAAATCCCAGCAGGCTCAGCAGGCTCTCGCTCAAACCAGGAACTTGAGGAGCTCCTCAGTGAAGGCCTTGGGGTCCTGAAGGTACAGGGCCTGCATGAGGTGGAGCGGTACAGCACAGGTGCGTGAGAAAGTCAAGTTAACGGGTGTAGGGTGAAGGCATTGGTGGGCCTGACACGGGGCAGCGGGGAGAGCAGGGGTCCATGGGTGCGTAGTGGCAGGCACAGCGATGAGGGGCAAGATGTAGTGGCAGGCACAGCGATGCGGGGCAAGATGCGGAACCGGTGCATCTGATGTGCCTTGCCCAACCCGGCAACACGCCCTTCAGAATTGGCTGTGGGCGCCAGCTGTCAGCCACGTGGCAGCCTGCCCCTGCTGGCATCCATTCCCGCTCCCACTCACGTGGCCGGCTTCAGGGATCTTCACCAGCTGGGAGCCCGGCAGGGCGGCAGCGCCCTTGACAGCAGTCTCGGCAGGGAAGATGCCATCCTTGGCGCCGCTGCAGAAGGGTGGAAAGGGCAGCAATCGGGAGTACATAAGATGCGCCTGCTGACGTGGGAAGCTGCTGCGGCTGCCTCGTGATGCATGCGGCAGCGCTACGCAGGGGAACAGTCAAGGGGCGCCCCGCAAGAGAGACCGGCACCAAAGGGCAGACGAGGAGGCACGCCGAGCACGGCGTGCATGCTGTGGTGACATCTCGCTGAGCGCGCCTGCCGGCAGTGCTCCTGAGGCCCCCCTCACACAGGCTGGCACATCACCGCAGCCCACTTGGATCCAAGCGCCTGCACATCACGTCATCCCTGCCCACTGGGTGGCACCCTCAGCCCATGCCCCACGCTTCCCATGCCACGTCATCCTGACGTCCCCAAGCACCCCACCTCCCCCGTCTCACGTCATCCACATGATCTTCTTCTTGCTGTCCGCCAGCTTGGGGAGCAGGCCGGGGCCCTCGAAGAAAGCCTTGACGGCTGCAACCTGCTTGGCCTTGGTGTCCAGAGATACGGTCATCGCGTCGGCAGCTGCAGGTCGACGAGGGATGCAAAAGGGGTGAATGAGGGGGGCAGGCAATGGGGGGTCAACGCAGGGGGGTGGGTTGCGACCCGTGACAGGCGGAAGGTCGTGTCGTCAAGTCAGCAGCCGCGGGTGGCAGGCGCTGTGGTGTGGTGTGAGCAAGTTTTTGAGAAATGCATGGGCGGGGCCGGTAGGGCGTGAGCTGCGCAAGACTGCCGTGAAGGTGCTGTGCCTGGCATGCTGGGACAGCGGCACCCACAAGTAGGCAGCATAGGTAGGCACGCAGGGCAGCTGCAGCGCACATCATGCAGGTCGTGCACGGCGTGCAGCATGATGGGAGCTGCCGAGGCACTCACTGGGAGGGATGATGCCCTTGGCGTAAGCATAGCCCGCATTGGGTGCGCCCATGAAGCCGGGCATGGCAGCCATCTGCATTGTGACGATGTGGCGGGCCAGGGTGGGGAAGCCTGCAGCAAGGGGGGGGGGGGGGGGGGGGGGTAAAGGGGGGGGGGGGGGGGGGGGGGGGGGGGGGGGGGGGGGAAGGGCCTTGCATGCAGCGGCAGCGCATTGTACCTCCTCCCCTCCGTCATGCCCAGCGTATCAAACATGCGCTGCACC
>JAPTJF010000713.1:0-19262 GCA_029339195.1 Micractinium sp. NFX-FRZ
TGCATGTGCCATGGCCTGATGACGGCAGCTGAGCCAGCTAATCGGAGTGGTTCGCGGTGGGAATAGGGGGTGAGGGGCGGCTGGGGTGAGGTGGGAGTGGGGATGGGTTAGGGGCAGGGGTCTGCAGCGTTGCCGCCCAACAGCCTGTCTGCTTTCAAATTCAGCATTGCCAGCGCGCATGCGTGTGCTGATGATGTCCCTTGCTGCCTGCCAGTGGCTGCCTGCTTGCCCTGCCTGCTTGCCCTGCTTGCTTCCCCGCTGCACCGACAGCCCGCAGTGTGACTGTCGCCCGGGTGGTGCAGCCATTTGCCCACATGCCAGCGACCAGCATCACCGTCTCACCCACCCACCCTGCTGTCTCCGTCTCCCGCCCCTCCCTGCCCTGGCCTTGCAGCACTGCAGCAGGAGCTGTCAGCGGTTCGGGGCGACTGGAGCCTCAAGTTGAGCAGCCTGCGCTCCGAGCTGGCTGCCGTGCGCACAGACCCCACCCTCACCGCCGCCGACAGGGGCGTCAAGGCAGCGGCGCTGCAGGCCGATATCAGCAAGGTGTGCGGGGGCATGGGCAGGCGCGAGGCGGGCCCTGGGTGGGTGGGGCAGGCGACAGGTGGAGGGAGGACGGGCGGCAGCACCGTGCTGAATGAGCGGTGCACCCAGCCGGCACTGGGCAGCCTGCTCAACAACGCACCGCCGCAAGCTCATCCTGGCATGGTCGGTTGCATGCCCCGTGTGCCACCTTGCTCCAGTTGGGACGCCATGTGTGGGGTGCGCCCGAATCGCCCGCCTTGGCTGCCCTGCTTTCACTGCCTGCAGGCGGTGGCTGAGCGGGATGCTGACGTGGCGGAGGTGAATGCTGACTTGGCATTGAAGCAGCGGGACCTGGAGGGGCACCGGCAGGGTGAGATGGGGGGCACAACTTGCAAGCTGTGTTGTTCGGGTGGGCATGCGCTCCCGCTGCTGCCTGGCCAGCAGTCGGACAGCACACCAGCAGTCGATTGCGCTCGGACAGTGTGCCTGCCTCGCTGTGTACCCGCTGCCCTGCACAGCTGCCGGCAGCACACAGCCCCTGCCTGCCTGCTTGTGCACCAGCCAGTGGCGCCAGCGCTGCACCGCCTCGCCACCAAACGCACACAACCACCCTCCTCTGCTGCGCCCCGCCCTGCAGCGCTGGCCTACACCGAGCTGGTGGAGCCCACAGCCTCGCTGCCAACCCCGCCGCCCGCGCTCCAGGCCTACGTGGCTGGCCTGCCGCTGGCGCCGCCCACCCCGCCCCCCAGGCGCTCCCCGCCGCCTCCGACGCCCTCTCCTCCCCCGCCCTCTCCGCCCCCGCCTCCCCCATCTCCTCCACCCCCCTCTACTTCCCTGCCCCCTCCGGCCCCCACGACCACGGCCACCCCGCCTCCTCCTCCTCCGCCCCCCACGACCAGGCGCTCCCCGCCACCTCCGCCGCGCTCTCCGCCTCCCCCGCCCCCTCCGCCCCCCGTGACCAGGGCCACCCCGCCACCCTCTGTTGTCTCAACCACTCCCCCGCCCGCTGTCCTCAGGCCGCCCCCCAGCGGCAGGAGCTCGCCTCCGCCCCCACCCCCACGGACCAGGGTTGCCCCCCCTCCCGCCCTCCCCAACCCGCCGCCTCCCTTCGTCCCTCGCCCCGCCCCTCCCACCTACACCGACCCCGGCGAAGAGCGTGACGATGACGATGACGATGATGATGATGAGGAGGAGGAGGATGACTAATGACTGCCCAGTTGGTGGGCTGCCGGCCCCAGGTCTGCCTGGAGTGCCGCAGCTGGGGCACAGCCAGCTTGCCGCTGCTGCAGCGCTGCTGCGCTGCTGGTGTGCCTCTGGGGGATGATTCCTGGTGCAGCTCCGTTGTGTAGCCGCCTGGCACCTGGCTGGTTGACTGCAAAAGCTGCATGACCTCTCGGTTCACTGTCGTCTCTCCATCTCCCTGGTTTCTCTGCGCCCCGGCCTCGCAATGTGGAGGGGCAACCGCAGTTCAAGCCCGTCCGCACCCCAGCCCCTCTGCAATTCGCCCTCAGACCTGAGATGGCCCTGCAACCACGGGCACACTCCAAATTTGGTTCAAGCCCCCTTGTCTTCTCCATGAGCACTCGAACCACCCTGCCTTTTTGCAAGCCCCCTTCAGAACATCGAAACCATCCTGAGTCGGATCGTCAATGATCGTTTCTGCCTGCTCCAAAGCTCTCAAGGAACCCGGTTGCCCCGGGTGCTCCCTATGCGCACTACCCCTTTTTACAAAGAACACGTTTATAATGTTGCCCTCAATCATTGAATGTGTCTGCTGTAAGCGGTCAGTGGGTGACCGTTGGTCTCCTCCCGTGGCCAGGCTGCCGTGCTAACCCCGAGCACTGCCAGGAGTGGTTCAGCGCACGTTGGGACTACACAGCACTGTTGCCTTGTGCGCACACAAAGGGCCCAGCACACACAACGCGTGCCCACCAGGCGGATGCACGTGTCCCTTGGTGCACTGCCTAACAACGCGCGCATGCTGGGATGCTGGGTACCCCCTGCTTGCATGGCAAGCCTGGATCACGGGTCTACCACCGGTGTGCCGCTGCAGCTGCCATGGTACACTGCCATGGCGCAGCTGACAACATGCAGAGGAGGATGGGGCCACAGGCTGCCGGCGGAACAAGGTGTGCCGGAATTGGTTGGTCCAATGGCACACAGTTCTGATATGGCAGGCATTTAATGGTGCTGGCAGGGCTGATGGCTGGCTGCTCCCCACTGCCCACATTGGACGCCCTCTGCTGCTGCCCTTCACCCCTGCCCCCCACCACAGGGCGACAGCTGCACCGACGCCTTCCGCTGTGTGGAGATGCGGGAGGGCACGCCGTGGATGTGGCAGGCCGATGCATACGGAGCCGCGGCCTGCGTGCACGCCCTGCTGTACGGACGGTACATGGAGGTGGGGCGTGTGCGGGACAGCAGTACAGGTGGGGCCAGACGCAGGGCAAGGAGGAGGGCTGTGCCGCTGTAGGAGCGGGGAATGGAGGCAGCGTGCGTGCGGGACAGCAGTACAGGTGGGGGCCAGGCGCAGGGCAGGGAGGCGGGCTGTGTAGGAGGGGGACGTGCAGGTGGTTTGCGATGCCGAACAGCAGTGCAGAGGGATGATGGGGCGGAGGAGATGAGCAAAAGGGGGTACTGGATGGCGTCGATGCTGGCAGTGCTGCAATGGTCATGGCAGGAGGCCAGCAGTGGGCGCACTATGCACAGTCACAGGCAGGCTGTGCTGGGCAGCCAGGGTCGCCTCCTGCACCTGCTGCTCACATTGCGAGGAAGCCATCCTACCTGGCCTGCAGGCACTGTTGCGCTGCGGCTGGCACAGCCATTCAAGCGGCAGTGGGCAGGCGACCTGTGGGGCGCATTGTTCCACCGCCTGCTCAACCACTGCGGTGAGCCATGTGACGGGAGCTTGCGGGTCAGCAAGGCAGGCAGCAGTGCAGGGCATCATGGCAGCGGCTGTCGCCAGACCATACATTGGGTCAAGGAGCAGGGCACTTGCTTGTCTGCGGCCCAGCATGCACAGCAGTGCTCACGCCATGGTGCACCTCTCCCTGCCGCTTGCGCTTGCAGACCCATCATCGCCGCCTGCTGTGGACGACCTTGTAGCCGCCCTCCAGGCACACCTGTCTGGAAGCCGTGACGTGGCGCAGCGCCTGCGTAAGGAGCTGGCAGCCGCGGCGGCGATGCTGCCCAAGCGCTGCTAGCATAGCAGCAGGCGCAGCAGCTGGCCTGCAGCAGTCCTGCCTGTCTGACAGCACATCGGGAGCTGCAACGTTCCCGTTCTTCCCGCTGCTCTATGATTCCCTTCAATGCTCTGCTACTGACCTGCTTGAAACAAGTGTTGCGGCTGACGGAGGATGTAAACTGACAGGACGCAGCCGACAAAGGTGCAGAAGGAGGGTGGGGCACAGGTGACATGCGTCATGCCAAGGCTGCCAGCGGAACAAGGTGTGCCGGCATTGGTTGTTTGTCCAATCGCACACGGGTTTGATTTGGGATGCATCCATGGATGCTGGCATGGCTGATGCTGGCTGGGTGCCCTCTGAGTAGCCGTGCCACGCAGGGGAGCCCAGCGGGCACGCATCGCCAGTGCGCCTTGTGCTGCCGCCGGTTGCGGCCTGATTGGTGATCCACGTGTCGGGCGCGTGGCACTGGCATTGCGATGCCTACGCCACCGAAGCGCAGTTTGCGCGTTCTGCGCTGCAGCAGTCTAGGGAACACACTTTCTTCAACTCTGCACTCCCACGGAGCCAGGGGTCTGCCACCGCGGTGAGGCTGCGACGTCTGCGCTGTGCCCGGACCTGCCAGTGCGTCAAGCCTGCGGAAGCATGCATCGCTGATGGCCTCGATGCATTGAAGGAGTTCGAGCATGGGTCAATTGTAGGATTGGGTTTGGGCTCACAATCTGCCCACTGCATGAGGTGGCACCGCTCGCCGGCAGCAGGGGGACTGGCGTGAGCCTTACTGTAGACCCTTCACTTTTGTAGACCTGCAACGATTCACTTCAGGGTACTGGCTGCCATGGCAGCCACCAGAAGTTGCGTTGTCTTGGCGGCCCTCTTGGCCCTGCTGTCTTACTTTTCAAGGTGACGCTGCCAGCGGTTGGTGGATTGAAGGCGGCGTTGCACAGCTACGTGTGTGGCACATGCCGCGGCCTGTTTCTCTGTTAAATGGGACACAATGGCTGCGCTCCTGCCTCGTGTGGGGTCGTTATAGCTGCCTGGCTGACATACATTTCCTCCCAGGCGGATTTGGGCAGCGAATGGCTGTGTACCGGACACTGTCCCGGACACATTCTCTGGTTGGGCGCAGCTGGGCGGTACACCAAATAGTGTGTGCCAACTATGGTCTGCCATCCAGCCATCTGCGCTTACTAACTCGTATCGGAATGATGCTTCCCTGCACCTGCATGCAACCCCATGCAAGTGCAGTGCCGTCGTCGCAGAGGGGCATTCTGCCGCCGCCGACGCCACGGCGCCGCGCCTCTCACCCTTGCAGTCGTGTGAGTGGGCAGGCTGCGCTGAGGATGCATGCCTCGGGCCGCAGCAGCATGGCCAAGCAAAACACTTACCTGCCCTGTCTGCGAACCCAGCGCTGGGATGGCTGGTTGCCGTAGCCCTTCCCCCTGCCACCGTCTCATGTCTCCCGCCACCCGTCTTGCTCCTCCCTCGCACCCCTGCCGTGCCTCTGCCCCGGGCCCCCCTTGCCAGCCACCTCGCATTGCCTCCCTCCCTGCATACTATGTAGCATGTTGCTACATAGCCAGCCCCCGCCACTTCCTTGTGCAGGTTTCCCCTGCCTCCCTCCCTCCTCACTCCAGCCTACCTCTCACCCCCGTCCCGGCCCGCCCCCTCTTCCCCCCTTGCCCCCGCAGTGCCGGCGGAGCTGCAGGTGGTGCCCGCCTACCAGGCAATGCAGGAGGAGATTGACAAGCTGCGGGCAGACACCAACCTAAAGACACGGGTGCTGAAAACTCGCATCCGGCAGGCGGGGGAGAGGACCCCGGAGGGCGTGGCGCTGCAGGCAGAGGTTGATGAGCTGCAGAGGGAGCTGCAGGCACGCATCGCCCGGCGGCAGGCCAGGTTTGAGGAGGAGCGGGAGGCCATACTGCTGAAGCTGCAGACGGCGCGCGCCGCCGAGGTGCGGGCCAACGTTTCAAGTGAGTGTGGCGGGTGGGCGGGCGGGGGCGCAGGTGGGTGCAGGGGCAGGTGCTGGTGGGGGACGCAGTTGATGGCAGATTGGGGTGGTCCGGCGGCCTGCTGGCGGCCTGAAGGTTGTGGCTTGATTGGGGTAGTCAGCACCCCCCCTGCTCAAGGCGGCACTGTTGCGGGGCTGCAGCCGAGCAGGCGGGCTGCCAACCTGCACCCACACGACAGGGTGCCCCGCACCCCGCCCCACCTGAAGCCCCCCTCCCACAAGCCGGGTTGATGCCTGCCTGCCTCTGCCTCGGCTTGGGTGCTCCCTTGCCCGCCCTGCAGTGACCATGGAACAGATATCCGCTGCCAGGCAGAAGCAGGCCGCAGAGCTGGCTCCGCTCCAATCGAAGCTGGCTGCCCTTGCACAGGACTCCAGCCTCAGTCCAGAGCAACGGGCCCAGCAGCAAGCCAAGGTTCAGGCCCAGATTGACAAGGTGGGAAGAAGGGGGTCCGGAGGCACCGCTTTGACAAACATTGAACGTGCTCGGAGCTGACAGCCAATGCCGCCCGATAGGGTGCCACGCCCAAGCTGTGTTACTGCATTGGAGAGTGCACAGATGCGTGCTTGCAATTGCACCCCTGCAACTGCAGCTGAAGGCTGACCACCAGGCTCTGCTGGAGAGATTGGACGCGCAGCTGGCTGCCAGGCTGCGTGACCAGGCTGCGCTCGACTTGGGTGGGTGATGCAGGGGGGGCAGGGGGGCATAAAGGGGCCGCATGGGGCTGGCAGCCTTCCTGGCGCGGTGCAACCCAAACTGCTGATCCTCTGACCTTGCACCAGCTCCGTTCCTGGCAGAAGGCTTGCCCACCCTGCCTGCCCGCAAAGCTTGCCAACGCTCCCTCCCCATGTGATGCCGGCCACCCCCTGCAGTCACCCGGTACACAGAATCGGTGAAGGCCGATGCACCCCTGCCCGACCCGTCGCCCGAACTCAAGGCTTACCTGAGCGGCCAGCAGCTGCCCCCGCCAGCCAAGCACCCCCCACCCCCGGCCGCACCTCCCACCCCCACGGCCGCCACCACGCCCCCTCCCACCAAATCGCCAACCCCGCCTGCAACAAAGGAGCAGGTGCCAGCCTCCGTCAACCCACCACCCATCACCACCCTGCCGCCTGTCACCACCGCCGACACCCCGGCGCCTGTTGTGCCGGAACCCGCCCCCATCCCCACCACCCCCCTGGCTCGCAAGGAGCCCCCCGCTGAGCTGGCAGCTGCCAGGCCGGCGGAAGCCACGGCACCGGAGCCCACCAAAGCAGCTGCTGCCACTGAGGCCGCCACTGAGGCTCCGACCGTGCCAGCCACGCCGGGAGGCGTGTAAGCGAGTGCGCCCAGCAGCAGCATTGCTCATCACTTGGCCCATGTGCATGCTGGCCGCTGGCCTCGTCTCCAGTACGGCAGCCCGCCACTTCCTGTCTTGTTTTACGCCTGCATCTCTGGATGCACTAAATACGCTAGCTTGCCATCTGTCTCCCCCATCTGTCCAAACCTGATGAACTGCTTGAATTTTATTTCATCCCCACTTTGTCATAGGCACATGCATGTGCACTCCCGTTTGAGGAGCAGCTGCCCTGTCAACTCCCAGTGCTGATGTCCTCATGTGCGCTGCACCAATACTCCCGGCCTCCTGCCTTGCTGTGCGACGCAGCCAGCGCTTGTCTGCCGCTCCCATTTGTTGCCCCGTGAATGCTGGCCATGCAGTGCACAGGGGCAGTGCCAGGCATGCCGCCACGCCAACAGCAAGGGAATTAGGGCATGCATGGTGGGGCAAGCTTCAGGCGCACGGGTGCCTGGCTGGGGCATTGCTGGAAGCAGGGGAGTGGGGGAAGCAAGGAGTGTGAGAGCAGCCACATTCCCCTATTCTCTCCACCCCCCGCCCGCCCCGCGCACCAACACCCTGCCCTGCCCTGCCCCGGCCCGCCCGCACCACGCATGCATAGCGAGGCCAACCAGGTCGCTGTGGATGGAAGACATGCCAAAGTCTTGGGCCTCCACCACAGCCTGGTGCTCTGCCTCAGCAAGCATTCGGGATATACAGAGGAGGGCGGCCGCTCCGCCGCCCCCGCCTTTCTAGCCGGCTGCCGCCGCTGCCCATCCTGGCGCATCTTGGCCCAGCATTCCATCAGAACGCTCGCTGATCGTCTCCTCTCCGCCGCAGCAGCTGCCGTGCCCACGAAGCACCACCTGAACGCTCCTCTCGCCACCGCACCGCAAACCCAAGCCTGAGCGGTCGTCGCGCGGCCAAGCATGCTGCGCAGTTTTAGGGCACTGCAGCGCGCGGCGCTGCAGTTGCAGGCGCAGGCGGCATGCTCCGCAGCATCGGGCGGGCTTGCGGGGGCTGCCGGCAGCCCAGCCTCGGCACTTGGAGGGGCGCTTGCATGCGCGATGCAGCGGCTGCAGCTGCAGCCACCCAGCTTGGCGGCAGCGCAGCTAGGCGGCGGCGCGCGGCATTATGCAGCGGCGGCAGGCGGCGGCGACGAGCAGCCGCCGGCGCAGGGTGGCGGCAGCAGCGAGTTGACTGAGGTGGAGCAGCCTCAGGGGCTTGCCACCCTGTCGGGGCGGATGCACTTCAAAGATGGGGAGGAGGCGCTGGAGGCATGGGGCAAGGCGATGGACGAAGGTGAGGGGAGTGTGGGTGAGGCGGGAGGCGGCAGTCCTCGCGCTTTTCGGACGACATGCGTCGTGGGCAAGGTGAAGCGTCGCTGAGGCTGGCATGTCGGTGCAGAAGCCGGCATGAGGCAGCTGCTGTGCCGCATGTCTGTGTGGGCCCCTGGGCTGTCGCTGCTGGCCGAGGCCCCCTTTGCCTTGCCTTGCACATAAACAAGACCACACGCCTGCGGCGCTGCCTGTACCCCGCCTGGCCCTGCCGGTGACTGGGGTCTTGACATACGACATGCAGGGGGGTGCTCCCTCACGCACTTACCCTAGTTCCCCCACCCATCTCTCCCCCTGCCTGTATGTGTGCAGGCGACTGGGGGCTGGCGCACGACATGCAGGGGTGCTCCCCCCCCTCCGCCTCCTCCCTCTGCCTCTCACCTTCCTTCTCCTCCTCTCTTCATCCACCCTGCCTCTGCTCGCCCGACCCTCGCAGGCGACTGAGGCCTGGCACACGACATGCAGGGGGTGGCGCCCCCCTCCGCATACTCCCCTGCTTCTGACCTGTGTTTCTCTGTCCCATCCCCCTCCCGCCCTGTGCCCCGCATGCAGGCGACTGGGGGCTGGCCTACGACATATTTGAGGGCGTGCTGCCGGTGGAGGGGGAGGACGACTTCCCCGACCTACAAGAGCTCCTGGCCTACGACCCAGACGCCGAGATGAAGGAGGCGCGGCGGGCGATGGACGCGGCAGAGAGGGTGAGCGCGGCGGGCGGGCGGGGGGCAAGCGGGCGGGAGAGGAGGGGAGGGGGGAACTGCAGGGGAAGAGGGCAGGGGGTGCAGAGGTGGGGTGCAGGGGTGGGATGCGGGTGGGGAAGGGGGGAAGGGGCAGGGGGTGGGGACGTGGCGGTTGGAGGTGGAGTCGACTCTTGATTGGTGGCATGAAAGGCACCCACTGCCGCTGCCACCCTCTTGCGCCACCCACACCTCCACCTGCCTTGGCCCACCGCCTGTCCCTCCGCTGCTTTTCCTAAGTCTTCCTCCCCCGACCCCGCGACCGCTCACCCTGCCTGCCACCCACTGCCCGCCCCGCGCCACTTGCTTCCCGTGCAGGAGCGCCAGGCCGCGCGCTGGGTGCGCCGCATCGACCCCGTGTCCGGCCGCGCGCACGCCGCGGGCAAGCGCAAGACGAGCGTGGCCCTGGTGTGGCTGCGCCCGGCGGCGGAGCAGGGGGCGGGCCGCATCGTCATCAACCGGCGGCCGTATGACGAGTACTTCCCGGATCTGCTGCGCCGCAACGACCTGGCCGCGCCCTTTGTGGGTGAGCAAGCGGGGCAGCGCTGGGGTGGGGTGTGTGTATGGGAGGTTGCGGTCACAGGGGCAGGGCAGATGGCGGCTGCCCCCACCAGCCCAAGCCCCAGGGCGCCGTGTGCTGCACACTGCCCCTCCCCTTGTTGCCCCTCCGCTTCCCGTGACCACCTCAACCTCTCTCTTCCCCTCCTTGGCCCCTGGTTGTGCCCCCCCCCCCCCCCCCCTTCCCTGCCCTGCAGTGACCAGCACGCTGGGCGGCTGGGATGTGATGGTGCGGGTGACGGGCGGCGGCACCACGGGGCAGTCGCAGGCGGTGCGCCACGGCATCTCCCGCGCCCTGCAAAACTGGGACCCCACGCTGCGCCCCGTGCTCAAGGCGGCAGGTGCGCGCGCGGGCCGTGCTGGGGCGGGGCTGAGTCGGTAGGGGGTGGAGGGGAGTTGGAGGGGCACTGCCTTGCGGTTGGGCAGAGGCGGGGCAGGTGAAGGTCAACTACCTGGTTGCGCCCGCTGCCCCCCATCTGCCTTGCCATCCCACCCACCCGCACCCCGCCTGTGCGTCCCGGGACTCATAGGCCTGCGCGCGCACTCCTGCCTGTGATGCCTTGCGTCACCCGCTGCCTCACCTCCCCCTTTTACGCGCACTGCAAGCCCACCCCTCCCAAGCCCCCCTCCAGCCACGCCTGCCGTCCAACAAGCCACGAGAGATGCGCCCTCCCAGCCACCCACCTCCCCGCTCCCTGCTTTCTCCGGCATCATCGCCTCCTGTTCCTCTGCGCTTCCGTAACTCTTTCCCAACGCAGCAAGCCTTGCACTCTAAATAAACCCCAGACCCGTTGCTTCCTCAACCCCTCCCCTCCTGCCCCCCCTCCTGTGCTCCCCCCCGCTCCCCTGTGCCCCCCTGCAGGCCTGCTGTCCCGCGACTCGCGCATCGTGGAGCGCAAGAAGCCGGGCCTGAAGAAGGCGCGCAAGGCCTTCCAGTGGGTGAAGCGGTAGACGCCCACCGGCACGACGCTTGTGCGGCGGCAGCAACGACGGCGCGCTCTTGTGGCGGGGGCCGCTGGTCCCCGCCCCAGCCAGCGTGCAGACGGCGGCGGCGGCAGCCGACTACGGCGCTGCGGCTTGACTGCTGAATGCGTGGTTGCTTGCTTGTCGCCCTGCACCAGCATGCAGCACCTCACTTGCGGGTGCTCGCCTTGATGGCGGGACAGCAGGAGGCTCCTTTTTGCAGGGGCCGATGGCTGCTGCTGCTGCTCCGATTGTTGCTTGCATCGGCACTTGCCTCCATGTGTAAAGTGAGCACGCAAATGGCGGTTGTCAAACGCTATTCACGACTGAGGGGCGCAGGTGAAGTTCATGCAGTTTAGAGAGGACGTCGTCTGGGAGACTACTAGTGATGTTTCAATCAAAGCCCAGCAGCGCCCCGCAGCACCAGCCACCTCTTCACAGTGCAGAGGCACCCTGGCCCGTGTGCGCTAATACTAGTAGTGTGCGGGCCGGTCGGGTATGGTCGACTCAGCTGGCTGAACACTGCGCTCGGGCATCCTGAGCATCCTGCGTTCATCAGCATAGCAAGCACTGAAGAGTGTCAAAAGGGCAGCGGTGCACGTTCTTTTGGGGGTGGGGTGGGGTGGGGTGGTGGGGAGAGCACGAGGCACATCCCGTCCATGCACGCCGTGCGGCACTTTGGGCGCTGGCGGGCTGGAACTCTGAAAGCACCAGTGCGCCCGGTGCAGCTACATCTTTGCGATCAACTCCAAGCTCTCCTGGTGGTGCAAGGCTGGCAGGCTTTGGGGAGCCCAGGTAACGTAGCTGCGGAGCCCGGTGCGGAACAAGAAGCAAGAAGGTTCGCTGGCCTGTGTAACGAAGGTACCTTGGAGGGCGCCTGAATTGAGGCGCAAAGCGCGGGTATAGGGTTTACTTCCACCTAATTTTCGCTGAGTCCATGAGGCGGGCGGTCGGCGCCTGGGTGTGCGTGCTGCTTGCCTGCAGCTGCGGCAGCGGCAGCGGCGGCGGCTCGTGGGGCTGCCAGGCACAGTCAGGGCCGCAGGCGCAGCTGCTTCTGCCCTTGGACCCCTTCAGCCGTGTTGATGTCTGCCTGCCATTCTCAATGCGCCTCTCCCCCAGCTCCGCAGCGGGCCCAGCCTATGCACTGCAGCTGAGCGGGCCGGCTGAGCTGGCGGCAGCGGTGGCGCGCCAGGTGCGCTGGGGTGCCCGATGCACTTCCTGGTCAACCTGGCCTTGATCATTGATGCCACATGATTGGCTTGATTGCCGCACGATGCTGCCACACGCTGCGTGACACATTGCCATACAGGCGGTAACTCTCAACAGTGACGTCCTCGGGCCTTCTCTGCAGGTGATCGGGGGCACGCTCGACCTGACGCTGGCAGCGCCGCTGCCGGCAGTGCCTGGCTGCATCGAGGCAACCGTGCTTGTGCCTGCTGACAGGCTGCAGCAGGTGAGCACACAGGGTCATGCCGTTAGCTTTCTATCCGGCTGCTGTCACTTCTAGAGGGCAAAATGAGTGGCGAGGCGGGCAACCAATGAGCAGCGTTGCACGTCATGCGCGCACCTGCTCGCTGCCTGGGCCACTGTTGGCTGATGCCAGGGCAGGTGCCAGTGCTCTGCCGCTTCCCGGCCTCCCACCAGCTGATTTGCCTACACCATATGCAGGTCCGCGTGCTGGGTGCTGACTACGAAGCCGACCGTACCGTGGCCCTGTCCCCAGGCTTCCGCCCCTCCACCGGCAGCTTCAGCCTGCTGGCGGTGGGCAACTCTGTGAGGGACAACTCGCACCTGACAGTGGAGGGCTGTCCACCGACCTGTTGGTGCTGGCGACAGACGGGTGAGCTGGCTTGCATGGGCTGGCTTGCATGGGTCGCATTCATGTGTGTGGTACCTGTTGTGTGTGTAGTACCAACGGGTGGCCGCTCCTGCGGGCGCGCTCTGTGTGGAGCCTGCGGGGTGCATGCAGTCGTGCACACCGCCCCCTGCGCTTACACTGCAGGTCGGACCCGTATGTGTCGGGCGACATTAGCCAGGCACGCTTGTGTGCGCGCAGCACGCCTGGCGTCGTTACCGGTGGGCGCATGCCTCTTCTAGCTGACATGCGTCGCTGCAGGCGGGAGATGCACCGCCGTGCCAAGCTTTGCATTGGCAAGGTTTTATGGTCGAGTGGTGCAGCCCTGCATTTTCAGTTGTAGCTCATACTGAAGCATTGGCTCACATGCTTTCTAGCTGCAGAGGCGGAGTTCCGGCAGGGACTGAAGCAGGCCAAGGCCAACCTGACGGCAGCATTTGCTGCCGCCAATGTGACTGCTGCCGCCGAGGTGCTGACCTCTGGCAGCTGGGAACACGTTCCGCTGGCCAACCTGACGGTATGCTGCTGCTGGTGGTGGTTTGCCTTGGGCTTGGCTGGCAAACTGTATGCTCTCGGCTGGCCGCGTGGCATTAATGCGCCTGCCCGTGCACATGCCCCTGCTGTGCCTGCTGCCTCGCTCGCAGGAGTATGCGCTACTACACGGCGGCGTCACCGGCGCCCAGGCGGCGCTGGCGGTCCTGTCGCTGAGCCTGGTGTGCACCCAAGGTCCCAGCGCTGCCTGGCACAGGTTGGTGCGCCCCTGCCCAGTCGGCAGGCAAGCAGGAGACGTGTGCACACACATGCCCTGATGGGATTAAGCCAACTTGCCAGCCAGCCATTGTGTTCACCAGCAATGATCAGCTCTCAAGGCCTTGAGCCCGCCACAGTCTGTTCACCCTGCCACTGTGCATGGGGTGCAGGGCTGTGGCTGGGCTGATGGCCAGGCGTGCGACCGGTGCGCTGCAGACGGCCCTGGAGGTGGGAGCTGATGCAGGCAAGGCCTTGGCAGCCACTGCACAACCGGTATTGGCTCCATTGGCTAGCCTGAGTGTTCAAGGGGTTCGCTCTCAGCTGACGGCCATCCCTCGGTGGCACGGGCGAGGGGCTGCCACATGCCTGTGCTCTCAGACTCACACAGACGTGCCTGGAATGCACCCACCCCACACACACGCCCACTGCATGTGACTGCCCCACACCGTTTCTTCCGGTTGCTGCAGCGTGGCAGCAGCCCCGGTAGAAATGGCTAGTGTAGTGGCAGCAGCCCCCTGGTGAACGACCAGCCCCTCATCCTGTACCTCTACCCCTCGGTCATCGGGGCCAGCATCCAGGACAGCCCACCCGCAGCACTGGCAATGGCTGCGGGTTACACCCTTGCACACGGCTTCTACGCCAACGCAATGGCGGGTGCAATGGTCCGGGCGCATGGCTGTGGGCTGGTCAGAGAGGCGTTTGCAGGTGAGCCGGCATGTATGGAAAGGGTCGCTCCGTCCCAACTGCAAGGCCTGCTTTCTTACTCGACTCACTCAGACCCACCGCACTGCTCGCCATGAGCCCCGCTCCCGCTTCCCCTGCCGCTGTTGCAGATGCCCAGCCCCTGGCAGAGGCCCTGGGGTATGGCAGCGCAGAACTGCTGGTGCAAACAGCACAGCAGGTCCCAGCAGGCAGCCTCTTCTCACAATGTGTCTTTGGCGGAGGAGCAGCGCCGGCAGTCCAGGCGCAGTCTGGTCAATGAAGAGCCACCCTGCTGCCCAACGAACAGTTGCCCTGCTGCTGCCGTGGTTTTTCAGGAGAGCGACATCTGGCACCGGTTGACCAGCCGACACACACCATGCATGCCAACCAAGAGCCGCGCAGCTGGCCTTTGCCCCCACCTCACAACCCTAGCCCCACCCCACGCCCATGCCCGCCAGCTCCCTTGCATGCCCCGGGTTCTGCACCGGCTGCCTACGTTCTTTACCACCTCCTCCTGCTTGCGGGTGCTGCTGCAGGTGACTGCACAGCATGTAAGGCTGCACCAGCTCATGACGGCGATGGCCCAAGCCATCGAGGAGGCTGCAGCAGCAGCAGACAGCGACAGCCCGGCTGCGCAGGTGCCCGCCGACGTGCTGGCGGCAGCTGCCCAGCTGGGTGCCGGACCACCGTCGCTGCCGCTGACACGGGCAGTGTGCAAATGACCATGCAGGCAGCTTTGCACGACCACCTGCTTCTGCTGGCGATGCGGCTCTTAGCCGTTCTGCAGGCCCACTGGCAGCAGCCGGAGCAGCATGCGGCTTCAGCATTAGATGTCCGCTGGATGTCCTGGACACACCACGCAGCCGACGATGTGAGGCGGGCAGAGCGCGCAGGCGGCTGCCAACCGCGGGTGCGCCAACGTGCTGTGCGCCAACCTGGGCGCCCAGGGTGGGCCCGACTGTGGGCAGGTGGCGGGCAGCAAGCGGTGCCGTGGCTGCCGCATGGTGCGCTACTGCTGCACAGCCTGTCAAACAGCCGACTGGAGGGTGGGGGGGCATTGCAAGGTGTGCGCTGCGCTGGGGGCGCTGCGGGCAGCAGAAGGCTAGAGGGGCTGGTGGCGGCGCATGGAAGCGCCCCACCTTGGGAGGGCAGTCAGTCACCTCTGCCAATGTCAATTAGCGTTTCTTATATGTGCTCTCCTATCTTTTGAGGTAGAAGACGTGATCACCAGGGCTTTGCAATCTCAAAGCATGAGGACAGCTGAGGGGTGGCAGGGAGGGCGGCAGCTGCTGGGCACGCTGCGAGCGGCTGCAGTTCCTGGCTGTCTCGCTCTTGGCGGCCGCTGTTTCCTCGCGGTCTCTCTACAAACAAGGCAGGTGACAGTTTGGAGGCGGAAGCGGCTGTTTGCTTCGCAGCAGGGTTGCCCCGGCAACTGCGGCACAGCTGGGCCGCTAGCCGCGTTAAACCTGCGCTATCGATTGCGCTATTGATGATCTGAGTTGTTTAGGCCCGAGCGCTGCAGACTGGCTGCCTCCCTGCCCCGACCCACACCTCACCGCCGCCGCCCACCGCCCGCTGTGTGTTGCAGCCCGTGCAGGCCGGCCTTAGCCATGGCGCTTGCAGAGCTGTCCAGCATTCTCAGTGACGTCACAAAACTGTTTGGAGGGCCGCTGCCAGCAGACGAGTCTGCAGCACATGCCCAGCTCCTCAGGGTGCAGGCAATCATGGCGCCTGCTGTGGCTGCCTGGCAGGGGGCGCAGGAGGGGGCGCGCGCCGACATTCGCAGGCAAGGGGCAGGTTCATCCATGGCCGAGTGCTGCGGTGGCACCTGCTTGCGGCACTCTTTGTCAAGAGCCCTGAGCGTTGCGACAGTGCTGTGTATGCCAAGGGTGCGTCACATGCCCGCCCTCCCCTCCACCCCGCCCTGCACCGCACCGCATGCCTGCCCACCTGCGCTCCCTGCCTGCCTTCCCTCCGTTTCCTTGCAAGCCGGCAGCCGCCTGGCAGAGCTGGGCAGCACCCTGGCGTGCCTGGATTCGGCAGCCTTCCAGGCCTTGCCGCAGCATGCAGCCGTCCTCTGGCTCCGTCTGATCTGGGTGCTCACCTCCACCTGCTGCGCGCTGACCGGCCACGCTGGCTGGGGCGGCAGCAGCAGCGACCTCTTCCGCTGGGCCAGCGGCAGCAGTAGCGTCATCCTCACCTGCAGTGGGATGGTGACTCCCGTCCTGCTGGCAAGGGCCAGTGCGCCTCCTGACGTCGCAGCTGCGGCCCTGCCAATTGTCATGGACGCGGCAGCTTTGCAGCTGATGGCCGTTGACGGGGTGCTGGTGATGCTTGCGAAAAGCGGCCCGGAACACCAGCGCACACGTGCGGCGTGGGCAGCTAGCGCAGCGGGTCCCGAACCGCTGCTGAGCTGGCTGGCAAACATGGCGGCGGTGCTGCAGCTGGCGGGGGATGCGGGTACGCCCCTGTGTGCCTCCTGTACTGCCTGCCTGCCCATCCTGCTTGCCTTGTTGGCTGCCTGCCAGCCCATCCAGCCTGCCTCCCTGCCTGTTTGTCGCCGGCCTTCCAGCTGCCTGCCTGCCTCCCTGCCTGTGTTGGCCCCTCTTGCCAGTACTGGTGTTTGCCTGCCCGCCACTCAAGCACCCACCAGCCCTGACTGCCTCTGGGCGCACCCCACTTGTCGCCACCTGCCGCAGGTGTGCTTGCGCACACCCCCTGCCTGTCATTTGTCGGTGTGACTAGCAAGGTGGTGACAGCGCCCCTGTTCGCAGCGCACCAAAAAGCGTTGGCGGCATCTCCGCAGCGGCAGGCGCAGCTGGCCGGGGCGGTGGCGGCGGTTCTTGCATCGGTGCAGAGCGCCTGGGAGGAGGACCGGCACAGCGGCAGCCGTGGCGGAGGCGCAGGCGGAGGAGGAGGCGGCCCAGAGTTCCATGCCGTTGCGCTGCAGGCCCTGCAGCTGGTGCCAGCGCCCCACCTGCGTCAAGGGCTGCAGGCTACCCTGCAGGGCAGCGCGGGAACTCAGCTCATGGAGGCAGCGGCAGCGCTGGTGGGCAGGATCTCTCAGGAGCCGCTGGTTGCAGATGCTCCGTATTGCAAGCAGCTGGCGGTAGCGATGACTGCCTGGGGCCGCATTTGTGTTGCAGCCAACCAGCTGCTGCTGCAGCAAGAGGCAGCTGCCCAGGCGGCCATGCGCCTGGCAGCCCGGCAGGCGGTGCAGCTGCTGCCAGCGCTGGCGCGCATCGCGTGCACGCTGCGAGAGCAGCCGGGGTGGGCGGCGCCGCCGCCAGAAGTGCTGCACAGCTTCCTTGGCAGCTTCCTTGAGGCAGCCGACCTGGCATCACAGATCAAGGAGACAGAGGGGGAAGCGGCAGGCGCGTGGGACGTGACAACCAAGGGCAGCCATGTGGCGGGCGCTGCCAGCGCTGCGCAGGCGGTGGCCCTCTTTGCGGCCGAAGCGCCCGCAGAGGCGTGCGCGGTGTTTTCCAGCACCGTGGCTGCGATGGTGGCCCTCCTTCCGGATCCGCCTGCAACGCTGCCAGGGCGCGCAGAGCAGTGGTGGGAGCTGGCGGCGCAGCTGCGTGGGCTGCATGCCACCGCCTGCCGCATCGCACACCACCTGGCGGGAGACGAGCAGGCAGCTGCAGGCGCCAGCTGGCCGCAGGTGCTGTCATTCCTCAACATCCCTCTGGTCTCCTGCATCACACTCTTTGGCCGCCCATCACTAGCGCTGCTAGATGAGGCAGCTATTTCGGAGCTAACCGGGTGAGGCGCTGCCCGCTTCAGCCGCCTTGCGCGGTGTCGGTGTTCTCGCCGGGGCACGCGCCACCTGTGCTGCCCCTCACGTATTTGCTTTGTGGATACCAGGCCTGTCGCGCCCGCTGCACC
The DNA here is from genome assembly GCA_029339195.1 of Micractinium sp. NFX-FRZ. Lineage (NCBI taxonomy): Eukaryota > Viridiplantae > Chlorophyta > Trebouxiophyceae > Chlorellales > Chlorellaceae > Micractinium > Micractinium sp. NFX-FRZ. Next base: position 17,822 of record JAPTJF010000713.1, read on the forward strand.
CACCAACCACACCAGCTCTGCCCACTGCACAGTACACGACACCCTGTCCTGTCCTTGCTCTGCAGGCAGGTGATGGCCAGCGCTGCTGCGCACGTCGGCGCCGCGGCCGTGGCGCTCAGGCGCTGCCGTGCAGACGCCGAGCAGGCACCTGCCATCGACAGGGCCCTGGCGCGCTCAACAGCTCACCTGGTGGCGGAATGCCTGCGGCTGTGCAGCCCTTGGCTGGACGGCGGCAGCCTCCAGGAGACGCTTCGGGCGGCGTGGCTTGTGATGCTGCGTGAAGCGCGGGTGGGGCCCCCAGCTGCACACAGAGATGCGTTACGTTTCCGGCGTTGGGGCGCATTGCCTGCACTGCACGCGCGTCATGACCGCACCAGTGTTGCTGGCCTGGGGTGGGGAGCTGGCAGGAAGCTGTTCTCCAATCTGTCCAGCCTTTAGTAGACTACTATCCACTCCTGTACTCCCCACTCTGGCTCCAGTCTGTGCTCCAGCTCCCTGCGGGGTGGGAGCTCAGCGCTCCCAAGCGGAGTGTCCGCAGCACTCACGTAAGCACCCATGCTGTGCGCAGGAGCGGGGCATTATCTCGGCCGCAAGCCGCTGCCAGTTTGCCCAAGAACTGGTGTCCTACTCGCTCCTGGCTCCCCGGCTGGCCGCCTCCCTGGTCAGCGGCGGCCTGCTGGATGAGATGGTGGAGGGCTGCTGCTGCAGTGCTGAGGCGCACTTCCAGCGGGTCACGCCAAGGGAGCTTGCGGCACTGCGAAAGCAGGTGGGTCGGGGTGACCTCTTGACACGCAGGCCCGGCTGGGTGAGTGCCGGCCTGTGATCATTGCATGGGGCTGCGGTGATGTGCTATGCAGCGCTGGCGCTGGCGATTCTGGGGGTGCATTGGCATACACTGCTTTGCCGCACGATGTGCCCTCCTTCAAGACGTGCTGCAGCTGGCGCCGCTGAGGGTCCGGCTCTGCCACCTGTCAGCGGCATTGGCCCAAGCCGTCCAGGATGCAGCAGCAGCAGACAGCGACAGCCCGGCTGCGAAGGTGCCTGCCGACGTGCTGGCGGCAGCCGCCCAGCTGGCAGACGCACCGCCACCGCTGCCGGCTGACCCAAGTGCAGCTTGCACGGCGGTGCGGGAGGCATTCGCAGGGCACATTCTACCTGCAGCCACGCAAATGGCAGAGGCGCTGCAGGCCCACTGGCTGCTGCCAGAGCAGCAGGCAGCTGCGGCGCTGAGGCTGGCGCAGGCGGCGGCCACCCGCGGCTGTGCCAACCTGCGGTGCGCCAACCTGGGCGCCCTGGGCGGGCCCGACTGCGGGCAGGTGGTGGGCAGCAAGCGGTGCAGCGGCTGCCGCGTGGTGCGGTACTGTTGCACAGCCTGTCAAACAGCCGACTGGCGGGCAGGAGGCCACCGCAAGGTGTGCGCTGCGCTGGGCGCGCTGCGGGC
>JAPTJF010000715.1:0-18966 GCA_029339195.1 Micractinium sp. NFX-FRZ
CCAGCCTGGCCAGGGCCACTGCCCAGGTGAAGCCAGGCGGCGTCTGCCCAGCCAGCGGGGAGCACAGCTAGCAGGGCAGAGCAGAGCACGTCTTCTCCCTTCTCCTCTTGCTTGTACGATCAGCGGCACATTTTAAGTTACAATTAACAACTCACAGTTGCCGAGAAGTCGCGCCCGGGTGGGTTCAGAATTTTCGCTGCCGTCGTACTTAAGTTCTGTTTCCGGACAAATTTGGACGTCTTTCGCCGTCGCATTGGCCGAGTGGTTAAGGCGTCAGCCTGCTAAGTTGATGGGGAGACCCGCGCAGGTTCGAATCCTGTGTGCGACGTTGGACTTTTGAATCGTGCTGGGTGCATTGCAACAGGTACAGGCGTGGGGGTGGGGCCCACCAAGCTGAGCTGCCAGGGTGTGTAAAAGGAGGGGTGTAGTGCATGGCTGGCAAACATAAGTAAGGTAGTGCCTGGCGGGCTGGTTTGGTAGTCTACAACCAATCAACGCGGTCAGCTGTTTAGTGCGCTGCCGCCATAGGGGCCCGCGCACATTGCACACCAAACCTAGGTTACCTTACTTATGTTTGCCAGCCATGCACTACACCCCTCCTTTTACACACCCTGGCAGCTCAGCTTGGTGGGCCCCACCCCCACGCCTGTACCTGTTGCAATGCACCCAGCACGATTCAAAAGTCCAACGTCGCACACAGGATTCGAACCTGCGCGGGTCTCCCCATCAACTTAGCAGGCTGACGCCTTAACCACTCGGCCAATGCGACGGCGAAAGACGTCCAAATTTGTCCGGAAACAGAACTTAAGTACGACGGCAGCGAAAATTCTGAACCCACCCGGGCGCGACTTCTCGGCAACTGTGAGTTGTTAATTGTAACTTAAAATGTGCCGCTGATCGTACAAGCAAGAGGAGAAGGGAGAAGACGTGTACCCCGCACTCAGTTAGTCACAGAAGACGTGTCACCCGCAAATAGTTAGGCAGTCGGTCAGTCTAGTCCGGAAAAGAAAAGGGGGGCTCTGTCTGTCTGGTGTGTGTATTTTCACGCCATGTCAGCATGTGCTGCTCAACGCATCAAACAAACGAATGAAACATCGAGTGCGAGCGCAACAGCATTGCAGGGCGGGGAAGAAGGCGTGGCTTACCCAAGGCCGGCCCGACGGGCAAGCAGGCAAAGTGTCACAGCAAACCCAGGGAAGGGGAAAAGGCAAGCAGGCAAAAGCCACAACAAGCCAAAAGGGCTACTAAGGAGAGCATGAAGCAGGCGAGAGGGAGGGGGGAACGCTTGCTGCCCGGGCAGGCGGGCAGCTAGTGCCTTCCTGCATCTCAATGCTTCATTCATTCATGCATTCTCTCATGTTTGATTGATTCATTGAGCATCACAGGTTTGTGCTGACAAGAAGTGTAACCCGCCATCAGTAAGTCGGTCTTACAACAGGTCCCAGAAGCGAGCGACAGCGTGTCGCTGAGCCCCGGCCACAAGCTGAGTGGGTGAGGGGGGAGGTGGTGGAGGGTGGCGACTGCGCAAGCTGTCAAATGATTGATTGATTGATTGTCAGCTGGCGGCGACCAGCATCCATGGCACTCAGTGCAGCAAGGCAGACCGCATCCCACACACCGGCATGTGTGCCAACAGGGGTGCGCATCAGCCATAGCTGCAGCCGTGTGAGGTGCCGCCCACCAAGCTGAGCCGCCAAGGTGGCGCGCACAGCGGCGGCCACAAAGCAGTCTCAGTAGTGGTGGCGGTGGCCAGGGTGAGGGTCGGGGGAGCCGCACGGGCACGGCTGTGGGCCGCTGCTGGTCATGCGGGCGGCGAACGGAAGGGCATTCAGCACGAGGCAGCAATACACCTCCTTGTGCTGATTCTCCCAAGTCAGCTGTAACAGGCGCGGCAGCAGGCGTGCCACATCGCTGCCAGTGCCTGCAGCGCCCCCGCCGTCTGCCGCTGCCTCTGCCTCAAAGGCAGCAAAGCGCTGCAGCCGCTCCTGCTGCAAACCAGCCAGCTGCAGCTGAGTGCCCTGCCGAACACAGAAGTTGGGCAGGGAGACGGGGGAGCCACCCAACTGCCATCCCAGAGAGCCGAGCATCGCTGCAATGGCGGCAGCCTCTGTGGCCGCTCCGCCAGGCTGGCCCGGGCCATCGCCCAGGTGAACCCAGGCACCGTTTGCCCAACCAGCGGGGAGCACAGCCAACAGGGCTGCGAGCTGCTCGCGGGTGCGTTGCAGGTCCAGGAAGGCATCAGCCGCCGCCCAGCCTCACAATTGCCTGCACACATCCGCCGTGTACTGGCGGGTGTGCAGTGCTGCAGCTGATGGTGTGCCGCAAGGAGCGCCGGGATGTGCCGGATGCTGGAGGCTGCCACGTCGCCAAACTGCGACTCAAGTGGCTGCCCATCTGGCAGCCGCAGCAGGGGGGTGCCCCGCCGCGGCACCTTGCAAAACCAAGCACGAGGTTGCAGCTCACTCACTTGCTGCACTGGCGGCAAGGCCTGCAGGCCCTCCCACATTCGGCGTAGTGGCGGCGGGAGGCGCTGGGCTCAGCACCATCAGTGGGGTGAAACGTCAGCAGCTGGGTGGGGAGAGGGAAGGGTCGACCTGCCCTGAGCGCTGGCCACCACAGCCCAAGGGCGGTCTGGCTCAGCAAGCGCCAAGCGCACAGCCCATGCTGCGTGGCGGGAGCGTACGTGCTGCTCCCATGGCAAAGCCCCGAAGCCGCGTCGCGCGGGTGCCCTGCCAGCAGCGGGCCGCGCACGCTGGCAAAGGCTGGGTGGCTGTCATCGTGTGCCAGGCCCCGGTCGACCAGATTTGCAGTGTTGCTGTTGAGGCAGTGATGCTGGCACTCAGCCTGCCACCGCCGACTGGCAGCCAACGTTGCAGAAGGTGGAGGCCAAGTACAGCATGCTGGCCAGCCTCGGCATGTCAGCTTTTGGCCGTGGCTTTGGCAGCGCAGCCTACAGCGCCAGCCAGCTGTTGCATGCTGCGAGCTCGCAGGCAGCCCGCCTCCTGACGCTGTGCCAGCGCTTCATCTCTGGAGACCACCTTGAGGCCGTGCATGGTGTCGGGCAGTGGAGCTGGCGGCTGTGCACCAATGGGCAGCAGGTGGGTCTTCTCAAGCGCCAGATGCTGCCCGCTGGCGGCAGCAAACGTGGTCATGGCGGCGAGCCACACTGTCTGCTGCCTGCTGCACCTCCCACCCGCCAGCAGCGCCTTGCAGTCATCAGCAAACTGCAGCGCTGCCAGGTGGACGCCGGCAGCCTGGATGCCACGGCGCGCGCCTGGAGCAAGCGCAGCAGGGGCTGGGCCAGGCACAGGTACAGCAGCGGGGAGAGGGGGCACCCCTGCCGCACGCCTGCTGAGAAGAGTGCTGGGTGGGACAGGCTGCCGCCGACAGCTGCTGCCGCCTGTCAGCCGTCCCCCAAGCCGAGCTGGCGCAGCACCACCAGCAGGAAGCTGCGGTCCTCCGTGTCATAAGCCTTGCGGAAATCGCAGAAGGCCACGAGCGCCCAGCGGCCACGGCGCGCCAGCAGGTGCGGCAGCAGCTGCAGGAGGTGAGCATTCTCACCAATGTAGCGGCCCCGCAGGAAGGCAGTCTGCTCGGGACCTGCTGTAAGACCCGTGTGCGCTCGGCATTGCGCCGGCTGCATGGCGAGCGAGGTGCCAGCTGGCCACCCATTCCTGTGCTGGGATGCCGGCGCCGAGCGCTGGCACCTGCACCGCCTTCCATGACTTGTGCTTTGCTTGGTAGTGCTTGTCTGTGTTTTCCCCGGGTGAACCGCGGATCTTGGCGCCCCTGGACGGGTTCTCCTTAGCCCCTTCCTGCATTCGTGATACCCCTTGTGGCTCTCGCTCACAGAAGCAGGCAGGCCGGGTCCCGCCCGGTGTTTTGGGTCCCCCTGCTGCAGTGCCTACCCATCTCCCTGCAGAGCAAGCCTTGGGTAAGCTGCTCTGATTTCGTCCTGCGATGCTTCAGCTCGCATCTGAATGGTTCATGCATTCATTCATGCATGCATGCATGCATGCATTCTTTCATGTTTGATTGATTCATTGAGCAGCACAGGCTTGTGCTGAAAATACGTGTAACCCACATTCAGTCAGTCATTCTTGGCTGTCAGCGGGCTGGCTCCCCCGTCTCCCCGCCCTACGGCAGTGTGCGGCAAGGCACTCAGCTGCAGCTGGATGGCTTGCAGCAGGAGCGGCTGCAGCGCTTGGCTGCTGTTGAGGCCTAGGCGGCGGCAGAAGGTGGGGGCACTGCACCCACCGGCAGCGAGGTCACACGCCTGCTGCCGCAGCTGTGGCAGCCGACCCGGAAGAGTCAGCACAAGGAGGTGTATTGCCGCCTCGTGCTGACTGCCCTTCCTGTCGCTGCCCGTGTGGCCAGCAGCGGCCTGCAGCCTTGCCCATGCGGCTCACCCAACTCGGACCCTCCGAGGCGAGTCGCCCTGGCCGCAGCCACCACTACTGGTACTGCCCTGTGGCTGCCGCTGTGCGCCACCCCGGCGCCCCGCGCGGTTCAGCTGGCGGGATTGCTGCAATGCTTGGGTGCGGTCGGCATTGCCAGTTGCTTGCTGCTGCGGCTGCTGTTGCTGCTGCCTGCTGCAACGAGGTGCCAGCTTGACACCCATTCCTGCGCCGGGCTGCCGGCGTCAAGCGTTGGCACTCGCACCGCCTCCCTTGACTTGCACTTCGCCGGCATTGGCACTGTGGAGCGCTGCCCCTTTCTTTGATAGTGTTTGTCCGTCTTCCCCCGGGTGGGCCGCGGCTCTCAAACCCCAAGGGAGGGCTCTCGTTCCTCACTGTGTCAGCGCAATGTGGTCAACCTTACAATGCACATAACTTCCACCAGTGCATACTGGTGCCCATGTCACCCGCAATCTAGAGCAGAAGTGCTTGCCGCTGCAATACCGTTCAGTGACGCCCGCACTCACGCTACCGGCTTCTTGGTAGTTTCCATGTCGCCAGACAGGTGGCTGGCCATGTCCTCAAATGCATCACGGCTGTGCAGCGCCGTCTCTTGCGAGCTCTCCACCTTCCCGCCTAGAAAGGGTTGGGCCATGGATGGGGGCGAAATTTAATGCGCGCATGGCAACTCGCTCATGCACACACTGACAGATGCATGCGAAGAAGAACCAGCATCAGTTGAGTTGGATGCAAGCTGTGCGCATGCGCATGCAGCCCAGCCATCAACATCTATGGCATCTCTGCTACTCCATAGGCGAACACATCCATCCAAGATTGGCAGGCGTCACGGTGACCTGCCGTGATGACACAAGGCCTCCCGGCTGAAAATAAAATGATGGAACAGCAGCCAGCAGTGTCGAGATATGTGCCCCACCACCTCACATGCCCCACAACACATGCAGCTTGCACCGAGCCTACACGCACCGGTCTTTAGGGGGCGGCGGCTAGCCTCCACTGCATTCCTGTCAATCACCGCTCCACTCTGCACCACGGCATGCGTCAATGCTAGTGAGGGGTGGACAGCAGATACAAAAGGTGTAAATGTGCACGTGCCGGCCAGGCGGGTGCAGGCAGGGTTGGCAACACAAGGTCCGCAAGGGGTGCATATCTGCGGATTAAGTTGAAGCCCAGCCGGGTGCACAGCAGGATCGCCAGCTCAGGGTCGGCAGCGGATGCACATGAAGGTGTGCACAAGCAGCCTGGCCGGGTGCGCAGCAGGGTCTCGCAGCAGCGGGATGCTTGTGCGGCCTTGCCGCACGCAGAGCAAATGAGGTGGGTGACTTGCCTCCATCGCCATCTCCTCTGCCAGTCCAATCGTCACACACCCACCAGGAGCCTCATCTGCAGCAGCCAATACGCAGGAGAGATACAGTGCCTGAACAAATTGGTCACAGGAAGGAAGGAAAGAAGGAAGAGAGGGCAGCAGGTGGCGCCGTGCAACTGACCAGCAAGCCGAGGACTGGTAGCGGCAGACCCGGACTCCCTCAGCTTACCATCTTGCTTGCTCGCCATGGCAGCGCTTGTACTGCAGTGCATGCATGTACATATGGGAAGGCGGTAACGGATCATGCGCTTGGACTCATTCCCCAGCCACACCAAACGCATGCATGCGTGCGCCGCAGGGTGGTGGCGGCGGCGGCATGGCCGCAGGCATGACGCAATGCCGTGTCGCTGCGTGTCGGAGCAACGTTTTGCTGGCATTTTCTGTCTCCTGCAATCGCAACTGCCCTAGCCAGCAGCCAGAGGAGCGCTCCCGAGTCAGGAGTCCCTGATTCGGTGGCGGCAAGGAGCGCACTGTACAAGTTGGTTGCCCACACCCGGATGGCAGGCTGGCCTGATCATAACGCTATCGCCCTGTGTGGTGAGCGGGGCGTAAAGGTCCGAGGGACAGACCTGAGCACAGGCCGACACCCGTTCCGCGCTCCCTCCGTGGGCCCACGGTGCAGCTTAAATGTCAGAGGTGTCTGTTGACAAAGCAAATTGTATCAAAAGCACCACGCGGACTACGGTTTTGGGTAAGATGCAGCTGGCACCGGCGGAGCACGCCGCTGGCGGACCTGCCCTGCATGCTGTGAGCAAGCGGTCATGTTGGCTGCTGCAGACAGCACTCCCAGCTCAGCGACAGTACCTCCCCGCCAGAGCAGGGAAAACAAAGTACCGTGATGACAAATCTTGTTGCATGATCTACATGCTGCTACCTGCGGCCCTTGGAATCTAAGTGCACGCGCTGCAGCTAGCTCACTTGGGGATACCTCGGTCAGCTGCCTGTGTGCTGGTGGGAGGGGCACACGGCTACACTGGGCTCAGCTCATTGCGCCCTGTTGGTGTGGTCTGACATGCGGAGACCAATGACCAGGATGGTGTGGCTATTCTGAGTTTCGGCAGAGAAAGAGGCGATTCAAGTGAAACTGAGGGGGTGGACCGTCCACCGGCGGTGATTGACTGAAAGGGCACAGTTGTGGGTGCGTGAATCAGGGAAGGGCACTTGCATCTGAATGGCAGTGCGGCAGCCTGCTTCTAAAGGGTGCGCTAGTACAGCAGGCAGGCAGCATTGCCAGCATGACTGCCACAGCGGCTGCAGCCACCTGGCAGCGGCATCCTGAAAGGCTTTCTTCATACACCGGCACAGCCGGCCATGCATGTGGTGACGACAATAAGCGCAACTCAAGGGGGGCTTCCACATGAGCCTCGGACGCTTCCAATCCTCGTGGCCTCTGGGCAGTCGTGTGCGCCCCTGGGGCTCAGCCAGAGGAGGCCGGGGCCCAGCCCATGCAGATTGGAGGGTTCACCTGGAACATGTACAGTGGGCAGGGTGGGCGAGCCTGGCATGAGGCAGCAGCAAGGAGGCAGCAGGCTATAGCAGCCAACCTGTTTCGGGACATTGGTACCCTTATATCATCCGGGGGAGGTGCAGGGAGGAGCAGTAGCACACGTGGCAGAGGTGCCCCGCCAGGTGGCAGCACCGCCAGCGGCCGGCACTCACATTAGCAATGGCCAGGATGGCTGCCGGGATCGTCCAGATGCCGTCCCCGGCAATAAGGCCTGCGCAAGGGACAGAGGGAAGAGGTTGATGGGTTGTGATGGGCATTTCAGCAAAATGGGGAGCGCGGCATTACACTCACATCCCACCCACTGGCAGGCGCCTGCATCCAGCTTGCACTCAGCTTGCACCCAGGCGGCAGCGTGCACTCTGATGATTTTGATCTCAACCCATTGACCGACACTAGCTTGCGCCCAGCTTGGCCGCAGCTTTACCCACAGCGCTGGCTGTCCGCCAGCAGCGCGCGCTCAGTAGACGAACGGCATCCTACACACACGCATCCCCCCACAGGCCGGCACCCCCCACCCACCCAGCCTGCGCCCAGCCCATGCAGCTCACCCGAGGCGGCGGCCGCCGACAGCAGCGTGCACTCTGCCGAGTTGACCCAGCCCCAGACCAGCATGATGGCAGCGCCCACACACATGTCCACAGCCAGCCAGGCGCCCAGGTAGAAGGGCTGCGGGCAGTGGAGGGGCGGGGGGGAGGCAGCGTTGGGGCGTCGAGTGCCAGCCGGGATCGGATGGGCAGTGGGGTGCATCACCGTTGGCTGGCCCTACGGTGGGAGGCTGGCTCGGGTTGTATGGGTGTGTGGGTGGTGGGTGGTGGCGTCCGGGGTTGTGCTTACGCTGAGGTGAGGCGGGGTGTGTGTGGGCACCCAAAGCCAGCAGCAGCCAGCTGTGCCTTCCAACTCACGCTCTGCCACACCCTCGCCAGACTCTCCCCAGACTGCCCACCCCCCTCGTGCACCTCCAACACGCCACCGCCGCCACGCACAGCACCCTGCCCCAGCCAGCGCCGGCTCACCAGCGCCATGCACATGGGCAGCGGCACGAAGCGGGCCCACTTGTGGGGCAGCAGGTCGCGTCCCAGGTTTATGCAGATGGTGATGCCAGCAAAGCCGCCACACAGCGCCAGGCAGTTCTGGGGCAGCACGCTGAAGCCGTCCTGCGGCAGCAGTACAGCAGTACAATGGTAAGTGGCACGACGGGACAGCAATATGCTGATGGTTCTGCAAAGATGTATGTGGGGTGAGTGCGGAGGGGCGGAGGAGGCCAGGGTGAAAAGGGCAGGGAGGTGGGCGGGCATGGCGCGGGGGAGGGCGAGCGGGGGCAGGCGTGGAGCGCCGCTTGTGGTGGAGGGCTTTCCAGGCAACCAATCGTGCTGACGTGTCATGTCGCACACAGGATCCCGCCCGCCCGGCGCCGCCCTGCCAGCTGCCCACCACCGCCACTCGTAGCCAATGTGCCTGTTGCTCACCACTCCCACAATGGCCATGCCACGATACACCGTGCCATCTGCAGCCGAGGAAGCATGGGGCAGTGGCACAACGATCAGCGCGCCATGTCAGAGGCAGAGCAGCGGTGGTGGGAAAGGGCCCCGGGCAGACGTCCCCTCCAAACGCACACACGCACGCCTCCACAAAAGCAGGCGCTGCCACTCCCCCTGCACCGCCACCCTGCACGCCCACAGCACGCGCACTCACAGGGTGCAAAGTAGAGTGAGCCGGGCACCCCGATGGGGAAGGCGGTCCAGAAGAGCCAGAAGCAGGCGGGGGCGATGACGCAGCCCATGATCGCGCCCACCAGCTGGGCGGTGAACATGGCGCGCGGGTTGGACAGGGTGAGGTAGCTGCAGCGCCGGCGGGGGGACGGGCGGGACAGGCACTCTGAGGCAGAGAGCACCGAGGGAACTGCAGCAGTAGCTGGCCGGTGCCGCAGACAAGCAACATCTTCAAATGCTGTACCTACTAGCAGATGTGCCTGGTCCTCTCCCTTAAAGCCCTGCATGAGGCCCGGCTGCCTGCACACGCACATCAACTCGCCAACATGGCAGCAAACCCATGCTGTGCCTCGGCCCCGCTCACCCCGTCCTGAAGTCCTGCATGAGGTCTGAGGCGGAGGCCACGGAGGCAAAGACGACGCCGCACACAGCCAGGCCCGTGATGACACCGCCCGCCTCCAGGCCTGAGAGGCATGAGGGACGAGGGACACGAATCATACAAGGTGGGAGCTGAGGGAGAGAGGGAGGAGAGGGATGAATGATGAGAGATGACGCCGCGCACTGCCGGGCCAGGGATAACGCCGCCCGCCTCCAAGGTCGGGGGAGGGCCGGGGCGGGGGGACAAGGGGGCAGTTGCATGGAGTGGGGTGTGGGTCGATGAGGGGCCGGCGAGGGGACCCGGGGGTAGAGAGAGGAATGAACAACCCCCGGTCCCCCTGCCCCACCCACTCAACCAACCCAAACCCACTCGCCCACCCCACTCACCCAACCGCTGCCCCCCACCCCACCCCGTCCTACCCCAGGCACGCACCTGACCAGGCGGCAAAAATGAAGATGGCCAGCTTGCCGTACAGGCTGCAGCAGAGCGGGCACTCGCACACCATTATAAGTGGCTCGACTTCAATTCCGGCAGGGGCAAGTGTGCTGCAGAAGCAGCAGCAGAATCCATCCCCGCCCCGGGATGGCCACAAACAGCCCAGGACCTTTCACAGGCAAGCTGCCGGCTGGCAGTTCCCGTGCTGCTCAGGCGCCGCTAAAAGTTTTAAATTAGGGGTGGTTGGGGCCCGGGGGGGGACAGTGCTTTGGTTTGTTGTCAACGGAAATACTCTCAGCGGCAGCGCTGCCGCCGCTGCCGCCGGCGCCGCTTTGCGCCCGCGAGGGGCGCAGGCGAGCGGAGCGGGCCGGCCGCTGGCTGGCGAGGGGACGTGGGGTCCACGCAAGGCCTATGGGATCCGAAGTGGCATGTTTACTTCTAAGACTGCAAAACTGATGTGGCCATGCAGCGGAACCATGAGCCCGCCCACTGAAAAGCGGCGCGGCGCTGCTTGGAGGAGTGCTGCCCCTGCCGCTCCCCGAGCTCTCCATGCTGGACTCTTCACGACTTTTTAAAAGCATTGATCGGCCTGAGTGAAACGCAGAATGCTGATCTTGACTTGATGTTGCCGGGGGATGTTGTAGGTGTGGGAAACGCAGGATGTTGTAGATTTGAATGGTATCCCGGCGGCACACTGGCGGCACCGCAGCAGGCATGCCAGCAGGGTGGCCCTGGGACCTCTTCAGCCTGCCCGTTCGAGCAGCGGCCGTTGGTCTCGCCTTCTGCACCCCATTACGTCGCGCCTGGCACCTGGTGCCAACACCTCGCCGGAGCCATCAGGTGCGCAAGACTCGGATCTTTTGCAGGAGCGGCGGACAATACCCGGCCCTGTTTCCTTGATCAGCGCAGATCAAGCTGCAAGTGCGGCGGGCAGGGTGCACCGCGTGCGTGGACGGGAGCAGCAAGCCTGTGGTGCCGGGCGCCAGCTTCTCGCCAGCCGGCCGGCCACCGCCCTTGCCTCAACTCCCTCCCCTCTCCCGCAGTGCCATGGCACGCTCCCTCCTCGCCTTGCTCATCCTGGCCCTGGCGTTTGGCGGCGCCGCAGCCAGGTGGGTGCATTAGGGGCAGGGCAGTCCTTGCACGGAGCCGCAGCCCTGCCCCGCCACCCGCGCGCAATCGGCCCTTCTGCCCCTTTGTACCCACGCCTGCCGCAAAGCTAGCACCGCATTCCTGACCCAGCCTCTGTCAATCTCCCCTTCCCCTCCCTCTCCTCTTCCTCCCGTGCAGGGGACTTGCGGCCGCCCCCGGTGCCGCCCCTGCCGGCCCCCTTGAGGAGCTGCCCTCCCCAGAGTCGTTGTCTGCCCACCAGCTGTCCATTGTGTTGGTTGAGGCCCTCACTGCTGAGTACGGCGCGGGTGGGTGCTGCCGCCACTTTCCGTTGCTCCCTTGCCTGATGACGCAAGCTGCCAGGCATCGCTGCATGCACTGTTTGCTGCTGCTGAGCGGGACCCCCATGCCCAATCTGCACCGCCGCCACTATTGGTAGGAGTACGCGCCAAGCTGGGCCGCCACAGCTGCTGCCGCGGCCGCCGCCACCACTCTTAGGCACGTGCAGCACTGTGCCCATGACCAGCCAGATGATGCCCAGCACACCCACCAGGCCCTTCCCGCTCCCTCTCTCAATCTGCCCGCAGGCTCGCTGTATGCGATTTGCCGCAACACCTCCGACCCCGCTGCGAATGCTACCCGGGCCTGCGACGGCGGTGAGGGAGGGCGCGCTGAGGCTGCCTCTTGCCGCCAGCGGCATTGCCCGCTGCCTGGGTCTCCTGCCTTGCAGCAGCCAAGCTGCCCTCCTCAAAGTCGCACAGCTGGCGGTGCTGCCCTTCTCTCCACTGGAGAGGTGCAGAGGTGGAGAGGTGGCACCGCCTGCCTTGCCCACCTCACATGACTCATGTGCCCGAACCACTGCCCTGCGCTGCGCTGCCCTGCAGGCCTCCAGTGCTGCGGCTACCTGGGCGGGCCCGATGGCAAGCTCCCTGACACCTGGCAAGTGTGTTTGTGCTGGCTGAGACGGACATTGAGGGGGCCCGCTGCAGCCCGCTCAAACCTGCCCACTTCAAGCCCGCCTGCCAGCCCCACCCCGCCCGTCTGCCTGCCTGCCTGCCTGCCTGCCTAACCGCCTGCCCACCTGCGAGCGTGCGCCCTCACATGTGCGCTCCGCTGCCTGCCAGCCAGCTCAGAGCGCTTGCGGGCAGTCTCCTGCAAGCCCCCCACCCGCCTCCCAGGGAGGCTCCCCCTCCCCCCAGCAACCTCCTGTGCCTCAGGCTGGCTAAGGCATCACATGCTCAGCATGCCTTCCAACCCTCCGCCCCCGCCCCACGCACCCTCCCCACCGCAGCGTGCGCAACCGCCCTGGCACCGAGTGCCCGCGCACAATTTCCGGCGCGCAGGGCGGGCCCTGCGCCACTGGCCGCAAGTGCCGGCAGGACCTGGTGTGCTGCGATGCCAAGCCGTACCTGGAGGGCAAGACCGCCGTGCCGGTAGGTGGATGCTGCCCTATCTTTGCCTCCGCCTCTCACTCGCACACAGTTTGGCTTCCTGTCCCGCGCGCTCAAGGCCACGCCGAGGCTGCCGGCGGGGCGCACCAGGAATGCACCAGGCCCCTGGTTCGGTCATGCGCAGTGCAGCGCTGCCTGCGCTGCGCATGACCGCTGGCATATGCCTGCAGGCAGCGGTGCCGCTCTAGCACCCCACCTTAGCTGCGCCTCCCGGCTTTGCACACGTGCCCCCGCGCTGACACTTCGGTTGGTGCTGTGCCTTTCTTCACTCTGGATGCAGATCCCCACATGCCAGCACCCCAACTCGGTGACGGATTCCACTGGGTTCGTCTTCTGCTGAGAGTGAGGCCAGTGGGCCGCGGGTCGTGACCACAGATCGTGACCGTCAAAGGTTGGCCTTCAGACAGAGCGTCGCTAGAAGCAGCAGCGCACCGTTTTTTTCTCGGGCCCGCAGAGAGAACCATGGCAGCCTGCCAAGCGCAAGCTGGCCTCCGGCATGCCAGCCGGCAAGTGGGCCGCCAGGATGCCACGCACGCACCCCGAAAGACTTGTTGGTGACAGGCAGACAGGCTCATTGCTCAGCATCACCTGCCACTGCGCCCTCCCTCGCTACTGTTGATACACCATCCCAGCCTTACCTCAGCGCTGCCCATACCGTACTTGTAGTTGAAATCTGGCAATTTAGGAGCTGGCAAACTTGATCATCAGCTTTCCTTGGGCAGCACTCATGGCAGCAGCACGGCTCGAGGAGTGCTGCAGGTCCCTCCCTGCCACCCATGCCCCACACCTTTCCTCCCTCATCCCACATCACGACACCTCATCACAACCACGCCCCCCTCCCCGCTCCCACCTGGCCATGTTCCAGTCTGTCAGCCCCGCGCCGTATGCGTTGGCAAAGGCCAGGGGAGGCGCAATCATTCCCGCCACCAGCACGTAATACCTGGCGGGAAGTTCGGAGGAGGGAAGGGAGATGCGAGACAGTGGAGGAGCGGAGGAAGTTTGAGGGGAGGTGCTTGCCAGCGCTGGCCAGTTTTGCAGCCTTCTCGCAGCAAGCCCAGCCTCGAGGTGGCAGCCAGGCTGTAGACAGTTCCCGGCACTACTCACCACTTGGCCTGGCTGTACAGGCGGGGGATGACGCCCACGGCGATGGCCAGCATGGCGATGAAGCCAATGACGCCCACCCACCTGCAGGAGTGGCAGCCAGCAAGGCGTGTGAGATGCATGCTGGGCAGCACAGGCGCCGGCCTATCGTGCACGCTGTCGTTGGCATTGTTCGTGTGCCCCTTGCCCCTCCAGGTGTGGTTGTGGGGGCGTCAGTGGCAGGGGAACGAGCGGCGGCAGGCATGGGCCTTCATCCCCCCTACCACACACCCCACTCCCACCCCCACCTCACCCCACCGCCAGCACGCACTCACCATGGAATGGCACCCGACTGGAAGACTTCCCGCCGCAGCGTGCGGTCATGCTCCGTCTCCCCAGCCAGCAGCGTGTGCCCGCCGTCCTCCCCCTCCTCGCTCCCCTCCTCCCCAACATCCTTCAACTTGCCATCGCCGCCGGCTGCGGCATCACTTGGCCCCAGGGCCTCGCCAGGTGCTGCCGTGGTGCCCGGCAGCGGGCCGGAGGCACCGCCCGCCGCAGCCGCCGCAGCCATGGTCTTGCTGCTGGCGCGACGTTCGAGCTCGTCTACCTCCACCTCTGCCTTGGCGGCAGCTGCCCGGCGGCTCTTGAAGGACAGGTAGGTCAGCACCCTGCTCACACAATGATATGCAGCAGCAGGAGGCAAGGCAGGGCACACGCATGCGCGAATGAGCTCACAGCGTTGCAGGGTGGGGCACATGCATGCAGGGCAACCACACAGGGAACACGGTACGTACGGGGTACACAAACCACGCGCACAGGGCCCCCTAACTTCATTCTCTTTCAAAGGGCATTGTGCTGACAGCACAACGTTGGGTGGGCACAGATGCAGGGCATGCAGGGCACCCACATGAGCTTGGCCACAATGTAGAGCCCGTCCACGATGAAGACAGCAATGGCCAGGAACACTGCGGGGACAGGTGGAACAGGGGGACGGCCAGGTGTGTGACGTGGGATGCGTGGAGTGGGGGGCGGATTGGCGGGCAGGGGGGACCGTCACAGCAGCAATGGCTGGGAACATAGCGTGCGAGCGCGTTGGCGGACAGCCCCGGGGTTCACCACCGTTCTACGGGTGGGCGACAACCTTACCCTTGTACCCGTAAAGTCCTCGAAAATCGGTGCCCGAAAGGCCGGCGGGGTACCAGTCCCCCTCCTTCTTGGCAATCAGGGGCCACATCAGGCCCCTGCAAGGTGCATGCATGAGCGGGTGCGTGCGTGTGGGGCGGGGAGTGTGAAGCATGATGGGACAGGCATAGCCGCGGCGTCAGCATCCTCGGGCCAGTATGTTCACTGGCTGAGCTGAGCTCATCGAAGGCCTTCTCAAGCAGCTGCTCAGCCGCGTACAACCCACAGAGGCAGCTGTTCAAAGCCTGCCCACCAGCCCATCCAAAAGCACACCCACCCAACTGCCCACCCACCCTCCCATCACCCACCACGAGATGATGGCGCCAAACATGATGCTCCAGGACACAATCTGAGGGGGGCAATGTCAGCAGCAACATAGTGGAAGCTTTCCGAGTAAAGTGAAGGAGTGCAAGAAAGCAATGGGGCACCCAGGCAGTGGCCGGCCGGCAGCTGGTCACTGCCACCAGCGCCCCCCTGCCCCGCCTCCCCAGCGCTGCCATCCAGCAGCGTCTCTGGGCAGGAGGCCACAGGATGCACCCCCAGCCTGGCAGGCCCACCTGCGGGCACAGCATGCCCACGCCAACGTAGTTCTGTGGGCAGGGCGGGCGGGCAGCACAGAGGGGATGGCAACACGTCAGCACTTTGCTGGCGGCCCGCCTGCTCGCCACTGCTCCTCACCCCTTTCCATGCGCCCCCCTGCACTTCAGGTCCCCATCCTCCCAACACACCCTCGCCACATCAACAAACAAAGCACCACGCTCTCCTGTGCCCAGCTCCGCCTCCACCAATGTGCGAGTCTGCCCCCTATAGGCAGCCCCACCCTTCACACACCGCCCTCCTGCCTGCGAGAAGTCAAAATTCCAGGTCCAGTCCAGCGCCTGCAGAGAAAAGGTGGGGAAGGCGGCAAAGCCGCCTGTGGCGGTGCCGCAGTCGCCGCCGCCGCTGAAAATCCACTTCCAACCGCTGCAGCCAGGGAGGCGGGGGGGGGGGGGGGGGGGGGGGGGGGGGGGGGGGGGGGGGGGGGGGGGCGGGGGGAGGGATGCGGGGCGGAACAGGTGCAGGCAGGGTGGGAGGATGCAATGCACGCTTCCAAGTGCAGGAAACGGGGGAGGCTTCGATTAGATATGACGTTCAAACCATGTTTCTTCCCCACCCCAGGCGGGGCACCTACCCACCTGAAGAGGAAGGAGAAGCCAAACCACTTGCCCATGCTCATCAGCTGGCGGCGGGCGCCGTCGCTGCCATCCTTGGTGAAAAACGAGTTTATCATCAAGCCTGCACATGGGGGGGAGGTGGGGCAGGGTTCGTGGGCAGTACAGTGCAAGTGAAGCGCCCGTGACCGCAAGCTGTGCCGGGCAAGTGGAAGAGGGAAGAGGGGGTGCGGTGGGGTGGGAGCCCGCACGGAGCAGCCCCCCTCCCATGCACAGCACTGCATCAGCCGTGCAGCCCTACTGCTTCGTTCCCCCGCTGCGGGCGAGCATGCCACTGTCAACCCACCTGTGGCGGTACCGCTGGGGAAGAGGAGCTCGTACTTGAGGATGAGCTGCTTGCGCAGCGGGACAAGCATGAAGATGCCTGGGGAAGGGGGGGGGGGGGACAAAGGGTGGCAGGTGAGAGTTAGTTCCGCTAGTAGCGTGAGGGGTGCAAGGGAGCAGCATGCAAGTGCTGCGGGGACCGGGGGCAGAGGAGGCAGTGAAAGGGATGTATGGGTGACACAAACGATGAGGGGCGGCAGCACAGGGGCAGCGCGGGTGTGTGGCCAGGAGATGCCTGCTGCCACGCTGTTGTTGCTCATGAGGCGCCAGGCAGCATTGATTTCCAGGTGCCATGCCCGCCCTGCGCAACAGAAGCAGCAGCAGCGGCAGCAGCGGCAGCAGCGGCGACAGCGGCGGTAGCAGTTGAATCAGCGGGCAGGGCGGGCTCACCAAAGAGGCTGATGCAGAACATGTAGGCGATCAGGCGGCCAAACTCGGGGTTCACCACATCCTGCAGCGGGGGTGGAGAGGGAGGTGAGGACAGGGAGGGGAAGAATTGGGAGGGGAGGGAGGCTGGTGAGGTCTGGGAGGAGGCATGAGGGAAGGGCGGTGAGCTTGTGGAGCGGACGGGGGTTGGGCCCCAGGCAGGCAGGAAGCAGGAGCGTGTGCAGCGGTGGGCGGGCCCAGCCGGGTTGCACAGCTGCTGTGCCTGCTGGCAGGCACGCCAGCGCTGCCGTCCAGCTGGTTTCGGTCGCCCTCGTCCCTCCAGCTGCCGTGCTCACCTCGGAGCGGTTCCCATCCAGCTCTCCCACGTTCTCATAGCTCTGCTGGTCCATGGCAACCACGTCTGGGGGAGGAGGGAGCGTGGGGTGAGGAGTGAGGTGGGAAAGAAACGAGCAGGGTGGCATGATGAGCAAGGGGGGGAGTTAGTTGGGAGGCAAGGAGGGGGCAGCAGCTGCATGTGCTGTGAGCGAGCAGGCGGCCAGGCAGGCACCCGCAGCAGCAGCAGCGGCAGCGGCAGGCACGAAGGCAGCAGCGGGCAGGGGGGCAGGCAAGCAGGTGGCTTACAAGTTCCAAAGCCCCCGTTGAACGCCATTCCATAGCAGGCGACAGTGCAGGTCTGCAGGAAAGGTGAGGTTGGCAGTGGGGCGGAGGGAATGACCACCACTGGCGAGGCAGGCTTTCAGGCTGCGCTGCGGCATGTCCCTGGGCATGCTGATCTGATCTGCTGGCTTGCTAGCCCTGATGTCTGGGTGGCACAACTTGCCTTGAATTCTTTCACCCCATTCACCCCATCCCTGCCCTACTGCCCCACACCATCCCCCGCCCAGCCCTCCCCCACCTGACTGTTTGCCACCCAGCGTCTGCTCCCAGCCACCGGCCCCACCCCTTCAGCCCACACCCTCGCTCACCTGGATGACCGTCACCTCCTGCGCCGTCAGCTCCTGCCCGTTGATCCTCACCAGCTTGAGGGCGCGGTGCAGCCCCCCCAGGAAGAAGAAACCCAGCAGGCCGGCGCCGATGTTGAGGGAGGGGATGACGCCTGCACACGCGGGGTGGCACAGCAGCAGGGGAGGGGACAGGGCGAGACAAGGTGGGCATGCTCCCGGGAGGCCAGCGCTATGCGGAGCCCACTGGCCGGGAAATGGCCGGGGAGGCCAGCGCCAGCGGCGAGGGGAGTGTGACGCGTGCACGCCGGAGAACCGTTGGCAGCCGGGGGCAGGCATGGAGAGGTGCGTGGTGCATGGTGGTGCCTGCCTGCCTGCCTGACTGTTTGTTTGATTGGTTGGGCGTCCCTCCTCACCGGTGGTCAGCCCCAGCTTGAGTGAGATGATGGAGAAGCAGGCGCCCAGCACCGCCGAGATGAGCAGCGCCCGCACAGTCAGCGTGCTCTGCCACCGTGGCAGCTTGGCCATCTGCGGTGCGTGCCGGGGAGGCTCATGCATGCATCGGGCGGGGTGTGAGTGGCGGTGCTGGCAGTCCCTGCGTGCTGGGCAGGGCGCATGCGGCGGCGTCGGACGCCCAGACAGGCGGGAGCGCTGCCCCTGCTTGATGGAGCATGCAGCTTTCCTGTGGGGGACGTCCACCCCACACCCCTGGCGCCCCCACCCCTGCTCCCTTGCCTCACCCTGCATATGACCGCACCCAAAGCATCGACTGCACCTTTGCACATATCTGCCCACCTCCACATCTCTGCCCCACTCTGCCCTGCTGCGCGCGAGGTGCAAAGGCTCAACATGCCTATCGCCTCTGTAGACCTGCTCATTCCACCCCCCTTCCATGCCCGGCCCCCGCCCCTGCCCCTTCAGGCAGGACCTCTGAGCCCGGCTGCAGCCTTACCCCCGCATGTTCCTCCCCTCTCACAGGCACCTGCTTGCCCCCCTCACCTCCCCCGCCACATCCGCCTCCTCGGGCAGCGCCTCCAGCTCTAGCGCCATCCCGCGTGACGATAGGCGGCGGGAGGCCAGCCGCTCCATCACCACCTCCTCACGCGCTGCAGCCAGGGAGCGCTTGCTGATGCTACGGGCGACCTGGGGGAGGCAGTGGGGGCAGGGCGCGGGTGTGTGGGAGGCCTCCCATGGGGCTGCAAGGTTGGGGCGACCGCGGGTATCCCGGACAGCCTGCTGCCAGGGGGGCGGCTGGCGCTCACCGCCCGGAAGCTGTCGTTGGCTCCGGCGCCCTGCACCAGGCCTGCAGTGCCCCTGAAGGCGGCGGTGGGTGGTGCCCGCTCCTTCCGAGCGGAGGGACCGTAGGCGCCATCGTGCGTTTGTGCCCGCTCGGGAGGAGAGATAGGCAAGAGGGGGCCTATAATCCCCATGGGGAACCCAAAATAGCAGGCGTTCCCCACTGGATCCCCGCC